>SCDS01000110.1:144767-156186 GCA_004149465.1 Drosophila nigromelanica | reverse complement strand
ATAAAAATCAACATTAAACCCGATTCTGAGGTGGTCAAATTTTTTGTCAAAAATCATCCCAAAATTGGCAAAAATTTTGACAAGTAATGCTCTCATACTTCAAACTTCCATAACTTTGTCAAAACTGAACCGATTTTCATGTTTGATGGCATTTTAAGGAAAAAAATTGCCCTCCCCTGATATCCAAAAAAATTTTATTTTCAAAATTTATAATTGCGAATTTATATTTTTAATGCAGAGTATTTATCATAATTAATTAGAGATTAATTCTACATTGCACAAATAATGCCTGGTTGTATGTTTTATTACACTGTGAACGAGTATTGCGCTGTCGGTTACACCCGACAGCAACGTTCTAACTTATTTTTTTTAATAAGTAATAACCTACTTTACTTTAATATTTGTATTTCCTTAAATAAGGAAATTCATTAGGCATTTGACTAAAATTTAAAACATTAAGAATAATTTAAATTATTTTAAACAAAATAAAATTATAGTTTTAATCAAATAATAGTTATATAGATAGTTATATAAATTGAAACAATTTTAAATATTTTACGGCTTACGCAAAAAGTTGTACAAATCATTATAAATGTATATTTTATTTTTTCGAAGTGTTTTGTATTCACGTATTTTTTTTTATTTATTTATTTTTTTGTGAAGTTAATTTATTAAGTCGACATATATTTTATTTGTTAAACACGACTACGACATTAGGCGTGCGTGTCACGATAGACAACACGTCAAGTGCTCAACTCTACACGAAGCACATTTATGTGGCAGCAAAGTTTCAGCTGCGCCAAAAATCCAAACCAACTGGCCGGCCGGCAGCTAAGTTCAGCAGCTGCAACACCTTTGCTAATACCTGGCATAACAACTTAATTCAACTTGCTGCATCTCTGCTAACGAACAGACACAACGGCAGCAACAACATCATCAACAACAACTACGCAATAAGAGTCAGAAGTCGGTCCGTTGGAGCCCCAATCCTGGATCTTGATGAGGCTACCCCAAACCGCAGCGGATGCAATTTTTATTTTTATTTTGTTTTTTTTTTCTTTTATTTTTATTTTGGACAAGCAGCTCAAATCAAAGCGAAGGCAACAGCATCAAATTTGCAATCCCATTCGTTGCATTTCTTATGCATGCGAAGGGGTCCCGACTTTGGACGTTGCAACGTTGCAAGCACTATAAATTTGGCATTTTAATCGCTGCTTTAGATTTGAATCTTAATTGCAAGCATCAAGCCGCATTAAACTAACAAATTTTATGCTTTTCGGCTGCAAGTGCAGGGGCGCAACAAAAAATCTAAAAATATATTGTAAAATTGCGCATGTAAACAAACAGCGGGGCACCGCCAGAGAGAAAATGAGTAAATGAGCAACGGGGCAGCCAGCCAAATAGCTATGAAAAGCGAGATCAAGTTCAACGCACATTTGTCCTTGATAATTGAAAACACACACGCACATGAGTTCCAACAAAAGGGGAGCCCAAAAAGAAAAAAAATGTACTGAGCAAAACAAAACAAAATATACAAAAATTATGGCACTGGATCGGCAGACTTATTGCAGAGGCTGTCACGGCGTTGCCTCTCACTCTCCCTCGCTCGCTTTGCTCTGCGCTATATCAAAGTGCATAAAGAAACCGGCTGGGGCTGCCAAGAATGCTCCCATAATAAACACAAGCACATGCACTAAATGTGCGTAGCGTATGCCGAAAATACGCCGGCCATTAAGGCAGCCCAATACCACAGCCCCCTCATACCCCAATGCCCAATTCCCCATTCCCCCCTTAGCAGCGCATGCCCACGCCAAGTGCCAAGTGCGATCTCCGCTCGATCGTACGTGCCTCTCTCGAAAGGAAGAACAAAACAAAAAAAAAACATTTCCGAAAATTTGCAATTGAGTGGCTGCAGCGACGGCGTCGCTGCATCGGCTCGAGCACAAAAATGTTTATGCATTTTTTCTGGTCACTGACCGTACTCAAGGTTTTTCGTATTCTGCCACTGATGTTGTTGTTGTTGCCACTGTGGCAGCAACTCCTTCGACGCTGCGTAAATTGCATGTGCACAAAAATTGACGAATATGCCAGGCGACGTGAGGCAAGAGCAGAAGAGACCACATTGTAGGGGCAACTTGAGCGCGGGGCGGCAGCATCAAAATGTTCGCCCAAAAACAACACACATACACACACATTTACCCAAGTGCTGCTGCAAGCCTTGTGGCAAACTTGTTGCGCTCGGAACGAGGCAACTGCGGTTCCCCCATGTATATCGGCTGCCCGACGATGATATAATTTAGTACGAAAGTGAAGACGCTTTTGCAGCCGGCAATTGCCGGCCCGAATTCACCAAAACCGAAGCCGAAATGTGCCGTAGCAAGTTCTGCTTCATGATCTCCTTGTAGCTGTTGTTGTTGTTGTTGTTGTTGCAGTGGCAAGTGATAAATTGTTGTGCGTGTTCTTTGCTTTTTGGCGCAATGTCAGTTTGATTGCGGTAGGTTAACCGGGACTGTACCTCGGCGGCATACAATTTTTACTGCTAACCTATCTCCTAACTCCGCACCCTGACCACCCGCAACAATCGAGGCGCAAAAAGTTCTCAAATTACCACGCCAAATGCCAAGTCAGTGACCGATTATGTTACCCAAAGCGTATGGGCGAAAGACAGGCGTCATTACAAAGCGTCTCTGTCGACGTCACTGTCGGCCCCATAAGCTGTTTTCTCTATGCGAGGCCTGTCCGACACTGACAACGTCGCCGTTGCCGTTGCTGTATCCCAGTCCCTGCTCTTCCCCATCTCAGTCTCTGTTTCCATCTGCGTTTCTATCCCTGCGCCTTGAGGAGGTTAGGTTGTGTCTTACAGCTACTCCTTGGGCTTGATGTCTATTTGCTTTTGTTGTGGCACATTAGTTGCCGTTGCTGTTGTTGTTATTCGTGTTGCTGTGCGTGGCTTTGATGACTCTCTTTCTCCTAGACTGACCGCAAAAAACGCGCTTCATCAAAGGCCGCGCGATGACTGCGTAGGTTTTTCATTTTTGATAAATGCGGGGTGAACGGCAAAGAGAAGTGCTTTTTTGTTATACTGAGGGGGGTGGTTGGGGGGTGTACTTGGTGATAAATATTTATTATTTAGCATGCAGCACTTTGTTTTTATTTGATTATGTTGGTAATCTAGGTACTTAGACAGCATTAGGCACATTGCGCATACGTCACGTTGCACAGGCGCAGGTTTCTAAAAAAAAAATTAAAACATAGTTGACCTGGCAGCCAAGTTGATCTAATGTGTATTAGAAACGTTATTAATGATGATCATTTCCATTGTTTTTAAGTACATTTTGTTTATTTATAATAATAATTTATTATTATTTTAATTTAATTTTATAAGAATAATAATAATATCATAATTTAAACCATTAAATTAATAATTCTTCTTCTTAAATGTTTACTTAAAACTCGGAAAAAAAATTCGTTTACAATTAAGTTTTAATATCATTGATGGGGTATCCAATTTGGATTTCTTTAACATTTTCATATGTGTAAGTATCGAAAATTTTTTCTTACCAAAACTCTCTCTTTCTCTTTCTTTTTAACACTTTGCGCAATATTTGTATATATTTTTAAATATATATTTTTGTTCTATATATTTTAGTATTATAAACAATATATAGGAATTTAATTTTCCAAAAGTTTTTGTGCGTAACAAATTTTATTTAAACTTCTACGAGTAGTTTTTAAAAACTCCCTTAAAACATTTCAATTCGCCACCCAAATGAAGCCAATCAACTGCGGCACGAAAAGCTTTAAAAACCTACAACAAAAATGTCAGAAATACTTCGTTAGTTTGGCATTAGACATACTGCTAAAAAGAGAAGGAAATCGCTTGACGCTTCAACGTCAACGTAAGCGGCTTTGGTCTAGGTCAAGTTGCAAGTGGTACTTGGAAAACTCAAGCCAGAATTCTATTCCATGCCCGCCTTTAGCTTCTTCTACTCGGCACATTCAATTACAATTCGTCGTTGGTTCGAAATGGCTTGGAAAATGGTATAATTGCTGAGAGTTCGAATTTGAACAGCTCTAATTGAGCATGAGCCTGTATGGTCGAGCCAATGCTACCTGTACAGTGTACACACACACACACCCACACAAACATACTCACACCACGCCAACTGGCCGATGGCGTTTGGCCTGAGAAATGCGTAAAAAACGGCACCAAACTTATTCGGCATAGTCGTGTGTGCAGAACAGTCAAATGGGAAAAATTGAATCAAAAATGCAGCTACAATTTGTATAGAACACACAAACACACATGCACACACACAATTTGATTGGCAGGCCAGTCAATAAACGAGCCATAGTCCCGGGCTGGGCAAAGTCTGAAGTGCTTTTGGGTAGGCCTTAATTACGTAATGTGTGCGCCCAGTTATGACCTAACGAGTACTCCACGTGTGTGTGTGTGGGTGTGTGTGTATGCGTGTACGGCAAATGCGTAAAATTTTAATTTCGTTTTGAAAATTTCACTCGAAAAACAAAAAAAAAAAATAGCGAGGCCTGCCACAAAAGTTGTTTGCAGGCGCGACTCGGATGGTTGCATTTATTGAGGCCAATGACCAGACACGCACACACTCACACACAGTTAGACTATGCGTTCTTACGCACTTTTTGCATTTTCTAATTTGAAAGCATACACACATAAGGGCACAATTATTGGCCTGTTTGCGCAAAAGGCATATTGATCTGCCCCAACCCTCTTAGTACTTATTATTATTATTATTAAACAACCCCATTAAGTGCAGAGCTCACCGTTTGTATTTTGTATACGCTCGCCCCTGGTTCATTGCAGTACGGTTTGGTTGGGCTATCAACAAAAAAAAAAAAGAGGGAAAGAGGGAAACGTCGTAATGCCGATTCCATTCTGGGACCCACATTGGTCGTTTACGTTTGGATCTTCATTTGGGTTGGTTTTTGTACGCCTTGGATTGGGTTTTTTGTGCCGAAGTTCGCTTTACAACGGCATTTCCGTAGGGGTGTTGCAATTTTCACACATAACACGGAATAAACAAACTGGGGGGATTAAAGCAAGGAGACAAGTAGTGCAAAAAATATATAAATAAAAAATAGTACATTTTTGTAGAGTGGGCATGGCTGGTTTCGATTTTCCTGCATTTACTAATGAGGCCAATAATAAACAGTGAATAAAATCAGATCAAATCGTAATCCGCATATAAGCTGCCACTTAATGCAATGATTTTATATTTTTGGTATTGCCACAGAACAAAGCCCAAACATATTGACTCATTGGCAGTTTTCCATGCCCATTTTACAAGTTATTTGTTGTTGATGACAATGGCCGTCTTAGCGCCACAAAGCATGCAATACAAATGGAAACCGCAAATTGCTGAAATTGCATATTTGCGTAAATTAAATGACGTTCATTCTAAAATGCCTGACGGAAAGATACGTTATGAGCAAGCTTACAGTTTTTTTATCTAATACACAAAATACTCCCTCTTGTGCAAAATTACTAATTAACATGCAATGACAATAACATACTTATTGTTTTTAAAACAAAGAAAACTTTAATTTTATATGTCGCATTTATAAACAACTTTATATTCTACTCGGATGTGATTCAAAAATAGTTTTAAAAATAAAATTGTATGCAAGTTGATTTACATATACACTGCTCGGTAATTTTAAAACATATTCATAGTTCTCAGTTGCTTTCTTAGAATATTTATTTATATATACTACATATAATATTTCGACTTTATTCTTATTTACTTATCTAATTAATTTTTAATCAGTCTTACAGTTTAAGGATTATAATCCCCAATGCATTGGCTAACCCAAAAAAAAAAATACCAATTGTAAAAAGTTAAAATGTTAAACAGAGCATAGAAAAAAGAAGATAAACAGTTTGCTTAACAATTATTTATAGATATGCTTTGCAAAAGTATGGCTAACATTGAGACATTATACAGTTATTTCACGTTAAATAAAAGGATTATAAAAAATTGCAATTATTTTTAATAAATTTCAATTTATCAATTTTAAATAAGTGTATTCGTGCATATCATTAAAGTATTGAAATATTCACAGTTAAAGCAGAGCATCTCCTCGTCGTTTCGAACATGTTATTATTGCAGATTTCTGTTGTTTGTGCGGGTGATTATTTTTTTAATAAACATTTTAGCTCGAGGGCATTGGCTACGCACTTTGTTTAACAGCATGACACCAGTACACACACACACACACAAACATACAAAGCATTTGTTGTGCAGCAGCTTTTGTGATTTGTTGACGTTTTTTTTTGTGCATGGTGCTGGGGTTAAAATAGGTCTTAGAGTTGCTATAGCCGC
This sequence comes from Drosophila nigromelanica, assembly GCA_004149465.1. Taxonomy (NCBI): domain Eukaryota; kingdom Metazoa; phylum Arthropoda; class Insecta; order Diptera; family Drosophilidae; genus Drosophila; species Drosophila nigromelanica. The sequence goes on along the minus strand of SCDS01000110.1, from coordinate 149,827 downwards.
GAGCCAACAGCGCACGCATATCCAGCTATATTATAATATAAAAGTAATTTTGCGCACCATATTTAAGCTGGTGTCAACTGTCGTGCCTTGTGGCATGGGGCACAAACCGCGTTGACAACATGACGCTTACGATGGTGCGTTTAATTTGTAAATAATAAATAATGCTATCATTGTCTGGCCGCGCACATCCGCTGGTTCCTGGGTCTGGGCCTGGGCACAGCCCGCTTTAATGAGCTAGATACAATTTAACAGCAGCTTCCTGTTTGGTTCCTGTTGCGACGGCTTTTCAAATCACTTTACTTCCTTGGCCAAGAGCAGGCGCATTAACTGAATTAGACCAAAACCGTAAATTTTGTGGGGCCGTCGCTCTGAGAACGGATGCGAATTGACTGACTGAAACCTGGCTCGAAAAGAGAGCGTTCGCTTGCCTCAATTGCCGCAAAAAGTTATCAACAGGATGCAGTTGTAGTTACTGCTGCTGCTGCTGTTGTTTTTGTTATTGATGCTGTGGCTGCAGTTGTTGTTACTGCCGTTTTTGTGCATATCAAATGTCAGGGCACCAAAAAAAAAAAACGCTTATCATAGCAAGCCCTTGGGCCGCTGCGTCCCTCCCCTGGCAATGCAATGGTATGTAAATTGCATCTTCAAGATGCAGCCTGCTCGAATTTCGCAATGCATGCGGTCTTTGTTTTTGCATTTACCCTTTGATTGCATTTTTTCTAGCTGCAGTTTTAGTGGTTGTTGTTGCCGTTGCTGTCATCTTGTATTGCATTGTTGTGCTTTACATAAACTGAAAACTATTTTTTATTTGCAAAGTATTTTTTAATAAAAGTTTTTTTTTAATTTTTTTTTTTTTTTTGAGAAAAGGGTTGAATTCGGGTTTGCCTTATAAAATAAACTCGTTCCTACTGTTAGAATAATGTGGTTAATCTTGTCGCCGTTGCCTTTTTATCTACCATAAATATGGCAATCAAATGCTTGAAGAACAAAGGTGTCAACTTTTTAACCCGGTTTTTTTTTGTTCAAGGTTTTGGAAAACATTTTGAGATTATTTATATCTTAAAATATTTACAGTTTAAAAAGAAGAATATGTTTAAATACTATATAAAATGCTGTGAAGCGAATACATGTTTGTTTTTTTTGGTTAGCATCAAAAACTTATATACTTACGCATATGAATAAATAAATATTTGCATGCATATGAATGCATAGAAATTGCGTTGCCTTTGCCTTCGACGTCGCCGTCGCTGCTGAGAGCTGAAAGAGCACCAGGCTATGTTATTTTTATTGCCGTACACTTATTACTGGGGCCAGGGGTTAACCAATACAAGAGCAACACGCTGCGCCAGCAACTTGCTGCCGTGGTGAGTTTAAGTGGGCAAGAAACACTCAAACATGAGTGAATCGATGGCTGAGTGAGTGAGTTAATCAGGCAGGGGTAACAGCGCGTGTGTGTGTGTGTGTCTGTGTGAGTGTGTGTGATTTGCTTGGCACATTTTTTAAAAGGCTCAACTGAGTGGCTGCATTTTGGGTGTTTGCCATTGCACTTGGTGGTGGTGCTGATGCTGTCATTGGGATGCCGGGCTAATGACAATTTAATTGTGTTTTTCATATTGCATTAGTTTTTCATTTTCGATATATGGAAATTTAACCTCTAGCCAGGCCATGAAATTATCGTAAGCCAAATTCGCATTGCTGGCCATCATCAACATCGTCATCACCGTCATCATCACCATCATCTCCATCAGTCTCACAATCAGCAACCAGTTGCATGCAAAATGCCCGCAACAGGTGTTCAAACCAGCAGCACCAGCGACTGCAGCTTAGACCCAGCCCCAGCGCACAGCCAAGTCACTTGGGCGCAATCTGCAACAGAAATTCCCTGCAGCAATAAGGTTGCAGCCACTGTGAGTGTGTGTTTGATTCTGTCTGTGCCTGGCCCTGGCTTTGCCCTTACCCCAAACACGTTGTCGTGGCTGATGTTTTCAGCGCTTCCATGCCTCATATCTTTTAGAATGATAATAGTTTGCCTTCCGTTGGCTGCAGCAGCATATAATATTTTTTCCGTTCAGTCGCAGTTGTTCTTGTTGTTGTTGTTGTTGTTGTTATTATTGCCTGCCTCTTACAGCGCCACAATCGCCACAGCTTTAGCTATTATAATGCCTTGCCCCCCTTTGCATTGAAATTCACTTGAGCCCGATGTGTTTTGGGCTTTCATTTGGCTGTGTTTTAGTTGTATTATTATATTATATTACATTTGTATGTATGTGTGTGTATGTTGCGGCTTATAGCATTTTCATTGTTATCTCTCGACTATTCTTTAATAGATTTTGCCGTTTTCTTAATGCTTGCACTGATTTTTCAATTAAATGTGTTTATATCCTCCTCGTCATTCATTTGTTTGTTAGCGTTTTAGTTTTCCATAACGGTCAGAGCTTTTCATTTACATTTTTTGCAACAAATGACAAACACAAATGCCTGCTACCCCAGTGGCAATTTGTGACAGTTATTGTTGGCCAGAGAACAGTTTTGATTGACTACTAGCTGAACTGTTGACAGATTGTTGCCAACTGGGGGCAATGTCTTATTAGATCTGTGATTGAAATTGTGATTAAAACTGTTGTTAGTCAATGGAATACTGTGAATAAAGAATGAGTGCGCATTCAAATCAGTTCAATAGATTTAGTTAAGTGATGTATCTATATATACAAATATATATATGTATATATTTATAATTATCATATTCATGCCATTGGTTAAGTCACTTTTTTAAGCTTCTTTCAGTTCCATTTTTGATTGGCTTCGTCGAATGTTTTATATATTATGACAATCGTTTGTGTCCCAGCTTTAGCTTCAGCTCCGTCGGGCTCTATTCGCTCAGGCAATTTCAAAGTTCAATACTCAATGCGCCACTTGGCTCACAACGATTTAGCCAAAACGTAGTCAATTTTTGTTATTTTCGTTGCTGCTGTTGTTGTTGTGCATTTTGTTCAAGTACGTCAAGTTCGATTGCGTTCCTTACCTTGAAATCTTGTTTTCTATCCGTTGTTAAGTTTTTGTTGCGGCTCGCTGTTGCATTTCGGTTTTTGTTGTTGTATTATCGCTTTTTTTACTATTGTTGTTGTCGTTGTTGCTGCAGCTGCAAAATCTTTTGCATGTTGCCCACCTCTAGTACGTCCCCAGCCCCAGCTAGCCCCTGCCTAATATTTTATTTATGTATTTTCTTTATTTATTGAGCAACAAAAACAAAGTCATCATTTGTTGTTGTCGCTGTTGTTGTTGTTTTATTATGGCTACGAGCTTTTCGCATTATTCTAAATACTCAATTTGCATTTATTTATACAACCGCCATTAATTTGTGTGCTTATAAATTCAATTAAATTGTTTTATCTACTTAGTTTGGTGTTTGATTTGTTGTTCTCGGTGTTGTTGTTTTTATTGCTATCGCATTTTAATAAATTACTTTTGATGTTTTATTAATTTTTCTCAGTCAGCGGCGTTAAGTAAAATGCGGAAATTGTCGACGGCTTATGAAAGTAACCAATCGCACACATTTATAAATAATAAATAAGCAATTATTACATTTATTATTTCAACTAAAATTTTGCCATATAGTTTGGCCACAGCTCTTTATATTGTGTGTATATATATACGTATATATGTATTTGATTGTGTCCTCTTTGTATATGGCTTTGTTGTGTGTTTGCCTGTTTGTGTTTGCCTTGCATAAACCTTGACATCAAAACAATTGCACCACTCACACAAATATAACGTATACGACGCGTTGCTCATGCGACGGTCTGGCAACGCCGTGCCCATGCCCCATAGCCCAAAATGCAACGCTTCGCTGCATACGAAAACGATAAACCAAAACCGAAAAAAAACTCTCTGCCCCCGCCGCTGCCTGCGTCTCTGTCCCGCCGTCTTTGCCGCTGTCAGTTTTTCTATTGCAATTTAGTTTTGGCTGCGCTTGGCCTCCATTTTGGCATGCATTCATAACGCAAGTCGAGGTTTTCATTGGTTTCCAATTTGGCCGCTTGCTATTTGAGTTGTCGATGCCGCCGCTGCCGTCGCCGCCTGCGTTGCAGGTTTGTGCCTAAAATTTATCGTTTTTTTTTGTTTTTGCGTTTTTTTTTTTGTTATATTTTTTGTTTGCCATTCGTCGCAGCAACCTCGAACTTTAGATTTGTTTGCAGTGTTTATGAGAGCATAACATTCTGTTTATTGTAGTGTAGAGCTGACAGCAAGTACGTGTCTTTTTTGTATCTACAGATAGTAGGCCGACTTACCTAAGGGTATACATATCACAACATAGCCCTGACGAGAATTATGACTAAAAATAGAGCTATTAAAAGCAAAGCACATTTACATTTTATAAAAATATATTAAAATTGCAATATTTTAACATAATGCTTAAAACCCAGCTGCCCTTGCAAAACAGTTTAATAAAACAACACAAAATAAATAAATAAATAAAAAGTGTACTATTAAAAACATATTAAATATATTATTTAACAGTTCCATTTAACAACTTGTTAGATTTGTAGTATTTTTACATATTCATATAGGGCGAATTTCATATAATTATTAAGTGGGCAGCAAATAATTCCTCTCTACGAACGGGTTGTAAGCGTCGTAAACTAAACCCAATAAAAAAAAAAAATATATATATATATATATATTTGTTTTTATTTATATATATATATTTTTTCAATTATACTTCACGATTCTTAATCCCATGGCGTATTGCTTACTTTAATCAATTGGCCCGCTGCGTCTTTGAGCCATTTAAAGCTACAGGAAGTGCTGTCGCAGTTACAGTAACACACATTTCCCATTGCTGGCTGCCGGCCATCATTTCCATTTAGAAAAGCGGGCGCTGAGGTCGCACAGCCAGAGGCCGAGACCAGGCCAAAGCCAAGCGCCAGACTCAGAGTCAGAGCCAGTGTCCAAGACAAGTTTTGTGACGCTGGCGCTGACGTTGGCGTCGCCTGTGAAGGCGGCGAACATCGAGCAAACTGCACTTTACTAGCTGTTATTGCATTTTTACCATTACACTT
>SCDS01000110.1:111743-144628 GCA_004149465.1 Drosophila nigromelanica | reverse complement strand
CTACGAATGTGGTGGTGTGTGTGTGTGTGTGTGTGTGTGTGTGTGTACGTGTGTGTTGCGCTTGACCCTAATGCATTGATTTGGCAGCTGACAATTACAGCACAGTCACTATGTGACCATTATCAAATCAGGCGAACTGAAGTACCATAAACCACTGACCAGTGGCAGCTGCGCTTTTTGGGCAAAACCAAACCGGAAATAGCGCGCCCACTTCCACTTCCGCTAAGTTTCACACCCACAACTGCTGCTGCTGCTGTTGTGGCAGGAAACGTGAATTTATCGCTGCGAAAGTTAACTGCAGCTCAGCGGGCTACAAACAGGAGCCTGACTGCCAACGGGAAAATGCTTTTCTGGATTTTCTGTGGTTCACTTGTTGCACGTCCCAGCGATAAAATTCATTTCAGTTTTCGTGTCGGCAACACTTAAATTGGATACCCACCTAATATTCAGTTTAAGTGTGTGCGCCGCCAATTGATTTGAACAAAGTGCAAAGCTACACATATGAAATACTTGATAAGTATAATAAATGGCTAGCAGCGCACTATAAACTGGAAGTTGCCTGAATCAAAATAAAAATAATCAAATGACCGCACAAACAGCCAACACTAGACAGCAGCAGAAGCAAAAACAATAAAGCAGCATCAAAATAATGCAAGTATTTGCAGTAACAATAACTGGTTCCATTATTTAAATTTTTTTAAAATTTTTATTTCGTATGTTGTTATTGTTTTTCTACCTGGCTGACTGTTTGAATCTGTTGCATTTTGTTTTGTTGCCTTTTTTGTGCAATAACCTTGAATAATTGTTATTTATTTAGCTTTTATTTTAATTATAATATTTTGCTAATGTGAGAACGCAACAAAATGGCTAATCGCAATGGTAAGATAAAGTTGTAAATACTTTGAGGAAATTTGTAATTTAAATATATATTCACATAAGAAAATAATTGCTTATTATAAAATGTGATTAATTCTATAAAAAACTAAACACGAAGAACAAACTGTTATAGATGGAATATAATGTTATAACCGATAATAGGTATTTAACTATTACGAATTTTCAATTGATTTCAAATGAAAAGTCAAAGTTGACTGGGCTCAATAAAAATGTATTAAGAGAGAAATGAGAATAAACATGTGATTGGCAAAAGAATTCGTAAACCTGTTCAACGATGTTAACATACAAAATACTCGCATAACAAAAATGTCTTGTTCCCAATTCGAATTGTATAGAGTATTTATAAGTCGATTCTTTTTAAAAATATGATTGCTTTAAAATCTGGAGGCTAAAGTTGCTGGTGTAACTTCGAGGCACGCTTGTTAACTTGGCTTCTAATGAGTAGCAGGCATTGTGCATCGTCAAATTTATATAAACTATGTAAATAGTTAGTATTTTTTTATTGTAATGCAGTTTTATGCTTTTTAGAAGTTATGAGCCACTCACAATTTTGATGATAAAACCTATTGCAATTGAACAAATGGCCTTTGCATAGCGCCTGAGGCCATTGAAAGCATCGAAATATTCAGTGACCTTTGTAGCAGGCTGTGTTGCAATGCACTCTCAAATTTATTGGAGCTGCAGCTGTTGTTGTTGCTGTCATTGCTGCTGCGTGCAACTTGAGCTGCATTAGGAAAGGTCAGTGCCATCGCCACTGTCGTTTGCGCCTCAAATGCATCAAAACGCGCTTTTTGTCGGTATCTGCGTCAACTGCGTCGTCGTCGTCGTTGTCGTCATCATCGTGGCCGTTGCTGTCGGGAATAGGGACAGGAACTGCGGACGGGTACGGGTACGGGTACGGGTATTGGTATGGGTACGGGTACGGGTAAGGGGCTGGGGTTGGCGCAGGGCTTCGTTTCGCGCTTACTTGCTTTTAATTCTTGCATTGCGTTTCAAGTTGCAGGGCACTCAAACTCAGCAACACACACTCGCACACACACACGCACACACACACAGCGCGGCTGTCAGGCAGTTGTATATAGTTTAATGCAGCTGCAGCTGCGGCAACTGCAACTGCAACTGCGCCAGCAGCGGAGGCAGCAGCAGCAGCGCAAAAAACGCGCAACTCATTTAAAAATGCCAACGTCCATCAACGAGGATCGCCGAAGATGGCAGAATTTGTTGTCGTTTCGCTTTTTTGTCAAATTGTTTTGCTGAATTTTCTTGAGAACTTTTGCATTGTATTGCATTATATAGCCCCTTTGCTATTATTGTTGTTGTTGCTGCCACTGCTGCTATTGCTATTGCGGCTAGAGCGAGATGTCCGAGGAAGTGGTCACATGGAGACGACAATGAACTGTTTTGTTTTGTTTGGTTCCGTTTGGCTCAGTTTGGTTTTGTGAGCTGCGTTCGGTTGGCTGCCCCATTTTGTTGGCAGCAGCAGCTTAAGTACTGCACTTTTCAGCATTACGTAAGTGAATGTACATTTTTCATTTATATACATAATGATTTCTACATTCAAACATTCCATCAAAATATAAATCATAATTAATTAAAAACAGCTAACAGCAACAATCTTAATACACTCCGTGTAAAACGAATATTTTGCAGAATATTTTGATAAAGCATTGAAGAACAACATTTTCTTGACATTTTAAGTACAAAATGATACAAATTCTCTGAGTGTACTAAATTTATATGTTTTTATCATTTAGCTTTGAAAAGAGATATTTAATAACATTGAATGTAAATGTGTAGTAAAATTAAAAAGCTTTAATATATTTTTCATATATTTTTCATATTTTATACCTTAAACTTCTTTTCTGGTGATGGCATTTATATTCTTAACAGCTTGAACGCTTGATATTAACTGAATTTTTAACATAATTTGCGCTAATTGAAATGAGAAATGCAAAAAAAAGAGTGAAAAACGAAAGATAAAAAATAAGAATTATTTCATTTTCATATTTCGTTTTAGCCTCCACCAATGAAGATGAATTCAATTTGCTGCAATCAAATGAAAAGCTGTACATTTTTCACATTTTAATTAACTTCCGTCCAACTGTGTTGCAATGTCAGCTATCTGATAAGTTGCTCCAGATAGCTCAGGTTAAGCTATAAGTTTTCAGTTGTAATATAGAATATATCGAAATGAAATATATACATGCAACATTTAGTGGCAATTCGGTGTCATTTGTTTGTGGCATGTCAGGCTTGCTAATAGCATTAAACGTGCCATTTGTGAAGCCACAAGTCAACAGGAACAAAACACCAAATTGCTGTTAAGTGAAAGTTCCTTACCAAAAGTGCACATACACACATATGCAGAAACACACACACACACAAGAACACTTCTGTGGTCCCGTTTTGGCACACATGCTGCACTCGTGTTTGGTACTCGTGTGGCATTTTGCAATTTTTGGGCCACATTTTGTTTGTACACACAGAGAGAGATAGAGAGGCAGAGGGAGAGCGGGAGAGCTTAAGTACCGCAGCAGCCTTTTAGGCACCTGTTGTGCATGCCAGCTGCCAGGCTAATTTTATTATGTGCATTAGGTTGGCAACAAACCGCAGGCAGCAACAACAACAACAACAATCAGAACAACAACAGCATTCAAAGCGATAACGACATCTAAAACGAAAATTGCTTAACACTTTCGTTTTCATTAAATACACACATGTGTATATGTGCCTATATATAGAGGGTAATGCATTTGCCGGGCTAACAAACTGCCCGGCTCAGCCAACAACTGAATGTTCTACATCAGGCAACACACACACACACGCACACACACAAGAGTACACACATGCACCAGTGGGTTGCAATCCGTTGTTGTGGCTGCCACCCACCTGTTGTTAGATGCAACCAACTGGATACTGGATTAGAGGCTGCTGCTTTGTGCTGTCGTGTGCATTTTCATTCAAAATGCAACAGCATCACCAGCAATAACAACAACAACAATAATGGCATATAGGCCTTCACATACAAACACACACACACAATTTAATTGAGTGTTTTGCAAATTTAGTTCAGGGTCAGTTATGTGGCTCGGTTTTGGTCTGTGCTTAAACGGCCAATTTGGTTTTGTGTTTTTTGGGTGCTTGTTTGTGTTTGGAATTTGGTTTATGATTTATGCAAAACGCATACGTTGTGTGGTATGCATAATTATTTGTTTTTATTTGTATACAGTGTAATATAATTTTTTATTTTTTTTAATTAAGATACTTAATTTTTTTTTAACAAAGGTTTTATATTTCATTTAACTGTTAAGTTTAGCTTTAGACTTATTTTAGGAATTTTGCTAAAGGCCCCATTATTATGTGTTACACGGCTCAGAACATATGCTGTGTTATTACTCATTAAATAAGACTTTTTGCCGGTGTTGCTGATGCTGCTGCACCTGTTACTGCAGCACTCACATACCCAACACCCCACCCATTACCGATTCAGGTGCTCATTTAATTGCATGGCATAGCATTCCCTGTGGCAAGCTCTCTAGCTACCATCTTTCATTCCGTTCACTGCCAAAACAAATTGTGAGAAAAAGCCCAGCAACAAAAAAGCTAAAAGAGAACCAACAAAAAACACAACACAAAATGTGCGTGCTACATAAATTAAAACCTATGCTTCAGTGGCTCCACGAGAAAGAGTCGGCTGTATGATGAACGAGATGGCAACAACAACAGTCTTCAGTCAACTCTTCTGGACTCCGATCAGATCTGATCTGCGCTCATTCTATCCCAGTCGATTCCATATTTTATGTCAAGTCTCGGCGTTTTTGCGTTTTCCAAGCATCGCCTCAGCATGTTTTGCATTGAATTCGGGTTTAAAATTCTGTTTATTGCCGTCGTCGCTGCCGCTGCTGCTGCTGCAGTTGCTGCTGTTGCATCGCATATTCGTCAATTTTTTTGCTGCAAGTGGCTGCCATCTTGATTATGTTGTAGCTCCCGTTGTTGTTGTTGTTGTTGTTGCTGTTCTTATTATTATTACTGCGCCCTAGCAGCAACAGCAACACCAACTGTGACTCCAACAACGACAACTACAGCAATGATGAGTATGACGACGATGATGATGATGGTAATGGTGATGATGATGGCGTGTTTGCTGTAATTTGCGCTACGTAAAACGTTCAAAAATGCAACAACGAACTGCAGCAGCAACGGCAACAGCAACAAAAATAAAAACAAAAACAAAAACAAAAACGCTCTAAATGAAGGGAATTGAGCGCTGCGATCGTTGACGCTGCCAGCGTCTCTGTTGCTCTGCGGCTCCGCTGCCGCTGCTGCTGCTGTTGCTGCTGCTGTTGACGTCGCTGCTTCTGCAAAAAGGGCAAAATACGAAAAACCTTGAGGACGGTCAGTAACCGACAACCGACAGAACAAATTTGTATGAGCAGCAAACGAAAATTTTTTGTTTAATATACCTTGTAAAATGTATATACACTATCTGATTAAGCATGTAACAAGTTCGTTGATAAAGCTACCTTCATAAAAATACAGATGAAATGCGGCGATGCGAGAGAAGTTTCTATTTCAAGATTACTTCTGGTTAAAGAAAGCAGTGTATATTTTATTTGCTTTGAGAGCACAACTATGTTTGAAGAATTAATAGTTTTTCTTATCATTGTTTTATATTTTCGTGAGAAATCACTATTATTATTATTTTAATATTTTAGAAAAACATAAGATCATTTTTTTCAAAGTTTTACATTCATACATACAATATAAGCAGTTCGGCTAGGGTATGTTGGTATCGACGTGTCAAAGATGCTTTTTCGTTTTGTTTGTACATTTATTTTGGTTGCTCTTTCTGCTGCGTTTTTATTCGCTTTTTCGTTTACTTTTTTTCGTACAGTCAAATTGCGCATTTTTGGCTTTGGGGTGGAGCCTCTAAATGCGTTGTGCTGGAAGCGCTTCTGCCTTTTGTTGTTTCTGCTGCTGCTGCGGCTGCTGCTGCTGTTGCTTCGACTGCCCGGTTTTGGGTGAGGTCGTGGTCGTTGCCGGTTTTACTTTTTTGCGTCATCAGCAACGAGAACTGCACTTGAAAACTCAACTGGCGTGGTTGGCCGACGTCGGGACCGACATCAACGTCATCATTGTGGACTTTAAGTGGTTTTGGGTGTGCTTGTCTCGCATGCGTGTATCTGTATTTGTGTGTGTGTATTTGTGTGTGGATCGGTGTGTATGTATGTGTGTGTGCGAATGTATCTGGACCCCATGCGGTTAATTTATGCCCGCTTGCAATTTTGGCAGACAGTGAAAAAATATTTTTGGTCTTGTTGGTCCTCGCTGCAGCCAGTTTCATTTTTAGAACTTTGGCGAACCGGTTTTTTGGATGCGGCTTTCGATTTTATTTGTTGTCGGCGCATTAACTGGTTATTTTTATTTTCGTTATACGTTAATGTTGCTGTTGTTGTTTCTGCTGTTGTTTCTGTTAGTGCTGGCAGTGGTTGCAGTTGATAAATCTCGGCGGGCCGTTGTCATAAATTTGCATTGGGCCATGCCATTGGCCCTGACATTTCTAAGGCTTCCTTGCCAGCCAGTTGTTGTATTGCCAAGCTGAAGTTACCAGCGGCAGCCAATGTAATTAATCACAGCCAAATGCACAGAACGAGCATGTGAAATGACAAACAGACAGACTGACTGACAGACAGAAAGACAGTAAGACAGCTTGATGCTGAAGTTGTAGTAATTCATTTTTTCAGCCAACTAATCCACAATTCGACATCGTCGATGAATCGATAGCATTGCATTACATTCATTTTCGCCACACACACACACACACACACACACACAGATACACATGTAGTGGGGGTGGTGGAGGGGAGGCTGCACATCTGTGGTAACAATTTGGTTGACTTTATGCCAGGGCATATCATATTTAGTCAAGTCAAGTCAAGTCAACCAACCCAATAGGGCAGGCAACCAAGCGAGGCAGCTAGACTCAGCCTGGGTTCCACTCTCAGCCTCCTTACCTATCACAAACTGATTATTTTTAACAGAATCATTATCGTCAATGGCAACCCAAGAGCATCACAGCCAGACGGTTATGTTGGATAGACCCAAGCGGGTGCTTCATTTTCTTCATTACATTTTAAAGTCGTTGGGTAACAGAACTTATCTTGTTTGTATAATTAGACTAATAAGATAATGTTTATTTTATAAAATTTCTTACTTTAAATTTACACTTATGACTATTAGCTAGAACTAACTATTTCACTTACAAAATAAATAATTTGAATTTTATTTTTAATATTTATTTGTATGTCTTATAAGTATGTATTTTTTGTTTATATTTACTAAACCTCATTTAAATAAAGATAACTTCGAATTGACTTTGATGACTATTTGTTTTTAATATACTTGCGAATGTTTATCCTGCGTTTAAAGAAATATATTTTTATAAATATTTAAATTTCGAAAAATTATTTTAATTTCCAAATTCACTTTTTTATTTGTTGTTTGCATACGTATTTTTATATAAATTAATAAATGCACCTAAGCACACTTTATGATATTAGCTTGTTTAGGGTATCTACTCTTCCGTTCTAATTTGTATTATTTCTGCCGTTGAATTTTTTCTGATATTCTCTCTGTGCTCCATGTAATTTGATTTTCTAAAAAGTTTCCGATTTCTAGTGAATTTTTCGCACTGAGAATCGACAGCTTGGGTTATTGTGGTTAATTTCTTTTCAATTATTTTTGCAGTTGCGTTTATAGGAAAAGACGCTTATCAAAAAGCAGCGACAGCTGCTGACTGTAACGCCACACATATGTACATACATACAAAAGTATCTATAAAAAAGAGAATGTAAGTGTGGATGTGCATATAAGTGCGAGTGCGAGCTTGAGTACTCGTTGTCGTATCTTGTGCTTTATGCATGACTCAAAATTGAAATTCAAAACGAACTTGACAAAATTAAAAGAAAGAAGCTTCATTCATGCACGCATACACAGACAGTGAGTAAACAGCAAACAGTAACAACAACACCAACAACAACAACACAACTGCCATACACGCATGGCGGGCCAAATAGCTAGTCAGTCAGTCAGTCAGCCGGACAGACAGTCGGACAGTCAAGCAGCGCCCTCAATGCACGCTTTATGCAACGACAACGACAACGACAACGACAACGTCGACGGCGACGACAACAACGTCAAAAGCAACAGCAGCAAACGCAGCCAAAAAGTTCATTGAACCTGGCCCAGTGCGAATTCGGTTGTCGTAGGTTAGGGACGACCGACAGACCAACCGACCAACCGACCAGGCGATGGCGACGGCGACGGCGACGAAGCGACCGACCGGCTGCCGGGCCAGGGGCCTGGACAGGGGGCATATAACGTTGTCGTCGACGCTGACGCTGACGCTGACTCTGTGCAAATACAAATACAAATACAAATACGCTGCCGCTGCTGCTGCTGCCAAGTGTGACGAAAAATATACAAAACAAAATACAAAAAATACAGCAACAACAACACCAACAATGAGAGTAATAACAGCAACAAGAAGCGTATTCAAAATAATAATAAAAATCGGTTGTTGGTTCAGTTCATGGCATACCATATGGAGCAGCAGGGAAGTGGGCGTAGAGCGGCGCAAAGGGAGAGGGGAGTCCGCTTGCCAGTGACCGCTGTTGTTGTCTCTGGTCTCCGTTGTCTGTTGTGTTGGTCATGGACGCCATTTCACATTTGTTGTCTTTTATTTTTTGTGAATCATATGCGATAAAGAAATAAATATAAATATATATTTACTGTATCTGCTGGAGTGTGTTGTGCAGTGCGTGGACTTCAAATCAAAAGCCACAAAATACTTGCAGCTGAGAAAGCTACTCATCATTAAATATCAGCTTTTGGTGAGTAATGCAGTTTTCGAACTTGACATTTTTGGCTCCACCCGCCCCCTATTCAAGTGTAAGTTTAGTTAATCTATTTGTCGTCATTTTGTTTGGAGTCAACCATTAATGGGAGGACATTTATCGTTTTGGTCAAATTAGCGATATAAAATTATAAGCAAATATATGCGAAAATGTTTCATCCATATTGAAGAAGGCATATTTTTTTGATTTTTTTATTCACATTCAGCTTAGTATTTTCTTTATTCCAAATCTTCATATTCTTAAGTATTCTTCAATTAAACAAAAAATATATCAAAAATGGAAATATCATTAAAAAAAATATACAAAAAGATGAGGCGAAGATTATGAAATTTAAAGACATATTTTAACACGAAAACAATGCGTCAGCTCATATTTTCATTTTATTATCTGTAACGATTCGCTTAGTACGTGAACTATAAAACCTTATTGTTGACTTCTAGATATAAGCAATAAATAAATGATAGTGGACTACCTATACCCTACCCACCAAGTCCTGACAACACACTTGCAAGTTTAACATATATTAAAAATCTTAAAATATATTTTAATAATATACTGTATCTTTATACCCTTTGATTTTAGTTACTACTTACCCAGCATATATCTAACCCATAACTGGTTAGTTGGTAGTTAAATAAATACTACCTTTATATTATTATTAATATTTTATAATCTCTTAAATATATCGCTTCCTAGTTTGTTTAGGTATTTAAATATAATGAACTATAATGGCTTTGAGTTATATGGCAATATACATAAATGCCAATTTAATTTACACTTAACTAGAAATGCAAACTGCAACAAGTTCAGCGACCACACACACACACATACACAATCAAATATAGCGTATACGTAATATTAATTGAAACGTAAATGGTCGGAAAACACTTTCGCTCTCGACTTCATTGATATCTAAAACTAAACATCTAAAACTGGCAGCCCCCAAAAGCGGCCCCGACTGTCCGAGTAGCAGCAGAGAACAACAACAGCAACGAGTGAATTTGCCACACAAATTCCATATATATGTGTGTGTGTGCGTGTATAAACACGTGTTCGTGTATGCGTGTGTGTGTGCGTACTCGTGCATGCCGCAGGCACTTTGGCGTTGCATTCATCTGTTTTGTATTTGGCAGGCAGCCAAATAAAATTTCGAGATATGACCTTACACACAATGTGTTGCCGGCGTGCAGCCACAGCAATAGCAGCAGCAACAGCGCCACCAATGGCAATGGCAACGGCAATAGCAACAACATCAGCAACAACAACAACGACAACACGGCCTAAACATGCCATCGGTTTCCGCGTGGATGCTGCGTCCATTAGAAATGCATTTGTTGCCGTTGTTGCTGCTGTTGCTGCTGCTGCAGATGTTGCTTGTTGACATTGACATTGGTTAAACGGCAATTTGTGCGTGTATATTTGGACATGTTTGCAAGTGTGTGCGTGCACGCGAGTCGGCGAGTCTGGGTGTGCGTGTGTGAGTGTTTGCTATGCTAATTCAAATGTATTTTTAACACATGCTGCAATCTGTTTCATTGGGCTAAGCTTCAAATGACATAATTTGCATGCCCCTTGCGCTTTTTTACTGACCTACAATGCAACGTCCACAGGGCAACCTGGGCTTATCAGGCAACAATTACTTGAATGTTTGTCATTGTTATTGCTGTTTTATTTTATTGCGTATCTTATCAATTACTCAGTTAATCTATGTGATTCTTACACTTCACTTTCTTGTCGACTTTTCGCAACGAAAATTAAAACGTAATAACGCAACGTTCAATGCAATGCACAAAAGAAAAGAAAAGCCAGCGCAAAAACATTTAAAAATATTTTTATATGTACAATATACATATGTATGTACAATACATACATGTATGACCACTGTACATATACATGTACAGTGTGCCTGACCAAGGCCAAGCAATTTTGTATTGCTTTCGAGTTCCTTGGCCTCAGCAATCTGTGTGCTTTTTGTTGCTGTTGTTGTTTTTGTTTTTGTTTTTATTGTTGTTGTGGTTGTTACTGCTGCTGTTGATTCTTGGTCATTGGCTCTGGCTGGTGCTCCTTAGTCGAGTCTGCTTATTTGTTGATTTCATTTTGGTTTATTTGCTTTGCTTGTTTTCGTTTACTTTTACTTGAAACTGAAAATCACATTTTGCGCACTGCAGCTAGGATCATAAGACTATAACTTCAAATTATGCGTACAGAAAGAAATAAATATTAAGTGGCTAAAATGTTCTATATTTGGAAATGTAGATTATTTTTTAAGTTATAAAGTGGTTTTCTCCGAAAATGGAAAAGATTCTTAAGAATTTAGAATTTTAACCTGCATTAGTTTGTCAGAACTGAACTAGATGGATTAAATACATTTTACATATTATGAAAAACAACTATTTATCAAAATTTAAAATTTTACATTTTATCGATTTTCAATATTATAACTAGACGAAGACGCAACATACAAATTTTCAGGTATCAAAAATTGTTGTCCAATTTATAAAATGTTCTACATCCTAATAAAAAATCGTATACCATTATCAAAGCTAAAGGGATTTTTGTGTTTGATGGTATTTTTATCATGTTCTAATATCTATTTCTTTTCTACATTTAACTACACTTTTGGGAAAAATATTATGACTCATATGGAAAAACATTTTTATTAAAAATAAATTTTTTGTATTTGATTAGCCTGCATTAAAAGTGTATTTTTTTTAACATTTTAAAATGTTTTATCTATGACTCGTCAAAACTGAACCGGTTTTATGTTAAATATTTCGCTTCTGCATCTAGAATCGTGGTGGTGAAAATAATTTTTTATTGAAAATCCTTGAAGCAAAAAATTATGGAAACACGTCAAAAGTATATCATAGAAATACTGTTTACGTTAAGAGAAAGAATGCTTTCGATCTGACCTCACAAAGATATTATGGAATTCAATTTGCTCGGATTATTTGCTATTTGCAGCAATGCCTGAATAATTATTTGCACAACATTTATTTTAAATGTTGGTTAAGTGTCGCCAATTATTACGGCTTAAGTTTGATGCTTATCTAATTGCGCATTTAATTTCGCTCATTATTTATGGTGGCCGTGGTCAGTGCTAATGTCCAACAGTTTCCGTATGTGTCCCCGTGTCCATTTGATAGAATGATTTGAGCTGGTGCTTCCGTTCGCAGCAAACAGTTCCGTTGCCAAACGGTGGCCCAGGCGCGGCTTAGAACGGATGCAACTGACTTCCTGCCTGGGCGCTCATTTGGGCCAATCAAACTCTCTAGTGAGCTAAACAAGAACAAGAATATGAATCTAAGCCTTGGGTGCCTGGGAAATGCGTAATTTTGCAATCTAAGTGCAAAAAATCGTTTCTTAATTATGCATTCCAAAATGTTGAAGACATCAGACGTGCAGAAACTCACCCCATTAGCATTTGCAAGTGTGTGTACGTGTGTGTATCTGCAAGATGCACAAAATGCATTTCTTTCCTGTGCTTTGTATTCGCCGTTGCAGTGGCGTGTTTTAATCGCAGATGTGTGTGTGTGTGTGTGTGTGTGTGTGTGTGTGCGTGTGTCTGTGTGTGCTTACTTTGCGCACCCCTTTGACTGTTTACATTTCGACAAGCAGTCGCATTTTAATTTTAGAATATATTTTTGGGTCTGGATTTCACAGCTCAGCTTTCAATGTGCATGCGAGCAATGCGTTCCATTATTCCTATGTGTGTATATGTATTTGTTTGCCTGCTGCATTTTTCATTATGCAAAAAATTGCATACCATTTTTTGTGCCCTTTCGGTTCGACTTTTTTTTGGTACTTTTTTTTTGAAATGCATTCAACAAAATTGCACGTTTTGCTTCGTGCATCTTTTGTGTGGATTGGGAAAAAGTGCATTTGCAATAGGGTGGATTTTTATGGGTTTTGGGTTCTTTTTAACGCCTTTTTTTCGGGGGCTCTCGTATTTGCTTACGTGGTTTTAATTTTAATTGCTTCTCATCTGATTTTTATGCATGCACATATATTTATATATATATTTATTTATTTTTTTATTTTTTTATGTGTGCTTCAAGCTGCTGTTTGCATGTTGTAGCCGATTTTATCTTTTGTAAATACTGCAATTATGTGTATTCCTCTTTGGCGACATTACTCGTATGCTTTCAAGTTGATGTTGTTGTTGTCGAATTTTTTTTGCTCAACACGGAAGTGGTGTGGTCGAACGGTCAGAGGACACGAATTAAAAACAAGCTTGATTCATTCATTTGTTTTTTTGTGCCCATCTGTACTGACAAACGTAAATCTAGATGAGACAAAAAATATGGTGTTTTT
The DNA here is from genome assembly GCA_004149465.1 of Drosophila nigromelanica. Taxonomy (NCBI): domain Eukaryota; kingdom Metazoa; phylum Arthropoda; class Insecta; order Diptera; family Drosophilidae; genus Drosophila; species Drosophila nigromelanica. The sequence goes on along the minus strand of SCDS01000110.1, from coordinate 131,501 downwards.
GTGCCTCTGATATGCATAAGTGGAACACTTGGTGTAATATAAAATAGACATAACAAAAAATATCCCCACTGGAAATTGTTTTTCGTAATTATGATGAATATATTCTTAATTAAATAGATTTCTTGTTATGATCCGTGGTCGCAATAATCAAATTAAATGTTGATGCAAGTAAACAGAGTACACAAATACATATGTGAGAAAACAATACTTCATTAAGAAACCAACAATCAAAACAACTTTCAAAATATGAATAATTTAATTTAAGAGTTTTCTGAAAAATATCTTATTTGTGTAAAAAAGGATATTCGACGTTCCAATGCCAGCTCAAATCAAGGCCAGTCTATGCTCAAAACCCCAATTCGAATAGTGTCATATTCCACTTATTTGTACGCCTCCATCACCTTCGCCAATTTAAATGCTAGTTCTTGACTAGGCACAGCCCCAAGGTCAGAGAGTCGCCGTTAACCAATGTAAATGCAATTAAAATCAACAAATATTTCGCTTATTAGAAAAGCATTAAAAGCAATTCTACAACAACAAAAAATGAAAAACAAAAAATGGTTAAACAATTACTATATTTATTATACACGAATTCTGTTACAAGCATGGAAAACAAAAAAAAATAACAAAATACGAATAAAAAATTGACAACGAAATTTTCGCATTAATTGAGAGACCTTGAAACCAGTCACGACTAAATTCAGGCAGAGACCCAGCCCCAGCCCCAGCCACAGTGCCAGACTCAGACCCTGCACTCTCTATACCCTGCACCCAGAGTCGAGTCCATAATTCGCTGCAGTCGCTGACGCTGTGCCGAAAATTCTCAAAAGTATATTTTTTCGTCTACAATGACATGCAATTGAGTCGCTGCAACTCGAGTCGAATTGCAGTGTCCGCTCCGGCCCGGCCCGGCCCGTCCGTCCGTCCGGCTGGCGAATTATTATAATTTTAGTTTTGCTCTCGCGCGCTCGACATTCGCACAACAGCGGACCGTTGCATACTCAAAAAAAGGTAAATAAAAAAAAAACTAAAATAAAATAAAATAAATAAAAAAAAAACCGAAAAGTGCATGTGCAACGGGCGCGCGTTGTCGGAGTCGCCAGTTGCATTTCGAGCGGTGAGTGAGCGTCTCCGTCTTCGTCTCCAGCGCTGAACAAAGCGTTGCCTGTCTCGTTGCCGTTGTCGTTGTCGTTGTCGTTGTTGTCTCGGTATCGGACTTGTTTTCGCTGCTTAAAACGAAACCGAAAAAGAACTGTTGAAAAATTACAAAATGGAGAACAAAATGCACAAAATGTATTAAACAACAACTGAACAAAAAGTAGAAAAAAAAATAGTAATGAGAAAAAAAGAACTCAGAGCGAGTTCAGCAGCGTTTGGTTCTGAGTGAATTTGGCTGAGCGGTGAGACAGCTGTGTGCATTAGTGTATGTGCGCGTATGTGTCTGTACCAATACTAATGCAGCAAAAGTGCAATTAAAAACACACACCGACGTTGGCCTTCCCTCAGCAATCGCTCGCTCGCTCACTCACTCAGAACCAGGAGATGTGCGGCGACACATTTTGCGCTCCGAGTTGGTTCTTGCCACCATTTTCTTTTTTTCCGTTCTTTTTTGCGCTCTCCTTTTTTGTTAACCAATTTCGCTTTTAACGTTTTTTTGCCGGCTGCCATGAATGAAGCGCACCAATACATTGACACTGTGCTAGCCGGCTGCTACCTCCCACTTGGCCGTGGGTCTCTCTCTTTCTCTCTCTATCTCTCGTTCTGCCACTGCAATTTTTTCAACACGCACACACACACACACACCACACACATACACGTTGTAAGTTGAGCGTTCTGTTCTCAGCGAAGGCGAATGCATGCAAACAGCGAAACTTTTCTTAGACCTTTACAACACAGCATTGTCGCTGACTCTTTGTCATATGCATGTGTGCAGCTGTGTGCAGATGTGTGTGTGTGAGTGTGAGTGTGAGCGCGTGGAGAGCAATATACCGCTGCTGCACTCATTCTGCCGCCGCTCAGTTTGGCTCCAGCTCATAGCCATAGTGCCGGGCAGCTCAGCTGGATGGATGGCAGCTTTATTGTCGGTCGTTTCGAACGGTTCGGTACGCTTTTGCCTTAGCTTCGGATTGTCGTTGTAAGCGCAGCAGCAGCTCCAGCAGCAGCAGTAAGCAGAGACGCCAGCGTCGACGTCGTCGTCGCCGTCGTCAAGTTAGTCGATTTTGTTGTTTACGTATTAGTAAAGTTGTCTGCGCTTGTTGGTAGTGTCGGTGTTTGTTTGTTGTTGACGTTGGTCGCGGTGCGAAATTTTTATTTATTTTCTGCTGCTGCTACTAACACACTCTAACCTATACACATACACGCATGCATTTGTGCTCTCATATATACATATATTTATACGCATATACGTGTATGTGTGTGTGTGCGAGAGTGCATTACATGTGCTTCCTCTTCAACAGCCCAAAGGCTAGAAAACAGTTGACGTGCGTTTCTCTTGTGATAACAAAAAAATTTTATTTCACTCACGAAATAAATCCAAACCCAAATCAAATTTATTAAAAATTAATTGCTGAATATTTATGACAATTTAAGTGCTGTGAGAACAAGAATTTAACTAAAATCTAAGCGATATTATATTTAAACAAAGTGCGCCAACTGCGTAAAATAATAATAGTTGAGCTACAAATTAAAAAGTGAGTAGAATTTTATTTATATGTTATATTTAAAATAATATTAAAATTCACTTTTTTGCGGCAAATGTTACGGCGTGAATAAAAATTGTATATATATGTGTGTGTGTGTGTGTGTTTGTGAGTGAGTGAGTGTATTCTATAAGTATTGCAAAAGCCACAACACGAGATGCACGCACACACACAGACACACTCGCGAACGCACTAAAAGGTCAAGAATATTCCATGAACACAATAACAAAATTGTAATGCTATGTATATATTTATTAAAATAAATTTATTGAAAATATATAAATTGTATATGATATATTTTTTTTTTATTGATTTTCTTATGGCACGGAACGCACATTTATTGCTCTCTTTGTAGCTCTCCCACCTCAAATCTCTCTCCCTTTGTCATTTTCACTCAAAATGCAGAGTTTGTTTTTATGCACACATTTTCCCCCATTTTTTTTCTGCTGGGTATTTTGTTTTTTTTTATTTTTATTTTTTTTTTTGCATGAGCGCGTTGTAAAATTAGTTGAAAGGGGAGAATGCGTTGGCCCCTAGAGAAATTGTGGAGTAGGCGGTTATACAAGAATTATCTTAAGATGCGTTGCTGATGCTTTATATGGATGAGATATGTACATAAGATTATATCTGTGACATGTTTATAGGGATGCATGTTTGGTTTTTCTTTTTTATAAATTATTTATATTAGATAACATTTTTTCTTTACAACTCTTTACATTTTTTAACATTGTGATAAGTAAACATAAGTGCCAACTTTTTTGCATATCCTCTATACATATTTAATATATTTTTTATATCTCAGAAGGAAATTTTTGGAACTCATACTACTTTTTGGTTTGATGTATTTTGTTATATTAAATTTCATTATATTTTCATCTACATAAGTAGGCATCTAAATCTTTAATTAGTTCATAACATAATTTGGGTATGTGCATAGAAGGTGAGATAGTGGAGGAAATTTTGATCTATTCAGGATGTTTATCTAACCTCGAACTGTTAGTGCATCGAAGCCAACGGAAATCAACAAAATTAGCAACAAAATATTTCATAAGAGCAGACAAAATAAATAAGTATCGAAGCCCGACAAGTGCGCTGGCCTGGGCTCGAAACGCGCCATATTTGCTTACACACACATACATACACCCACACACACACACACACACACACACTCATACTCGCATAGACAACAATGGGCATCGAATGCACAATCATCAATATGGACAGCTTTTGACAAAATGTTATTGTTGCTGTTGTTGCTACTTTTGAATGCGTCTCAATACACAAAATATACAACAAATTCGCGGAAATCTTTATTTGTAATTTATGCACAAATGTCGCCTCAAATTTATTGTCTTGATTGTATAAAAAAATATATATGTATACAAAATAAAAATAAAATTAGAATAATAAAAATTTCTAATTAATGCGCCTCTAATTTCAAGCCACTGACAGACGGAAGCATTTTCGAGAAGTGATTTTCTTTGTGCAAATGGCATTTTGATTTCGTATAATTCATTTTATGCAATTTATGACACTGACACAGGCAGCGAGACAAAAAAAAAACAATGAATCAGCCAGGTGGACGCCCACGCACACGATTTTCTTTTCATTTTCCATATGCGCTCGCTTTATACAAGTATTTGTATTTTTTCATTTTTTAATTTGTCGCCACGCGCGCGTGTGTCCTTGTCGCAGCTCTAATATCACTGTGTGTGAGTGTGTGCGACTGTTGTTTTTCAGAGTCTTGGGTGGCATTTCCGCATGACCACATGGACATATGAACAACAAGTTTGTAACTTTAATTGTGGCTCAACCAAACAAGTAAATTGAAATTTAATTTTCATGTATGGCAAATTGATTTAAGCAGCCGCTTGGCAGCCGCTTCTTGAACCATTAGAGCCATTAGTCATGGCATGATGCAAAAGCCAAAGCCGCTGGCGTGCTAGCAAATCTGCAAGGATTAGCATTAGAGCACAGCCAACATCAGTTGGTAGCAGCAGCAGCAGCAACATCAAGAGCAACTTTTGCCAACATGCAACATACAATCATCTGACTAGCAGTCGTCGCTGTCAGTCCGCCTGTCTGTCTGTCTGTCTGTTTGTGTGTCTATGTGTACACGCGGCACGTAAGAAAACGAGTTATTGGAACAGGTTCATGACCTTGACCATCAACACTGCGGCAAGGCAGCACTTTTATAATGCCACGGCAATTGTAACGTCTGCGTTGCATATGGCTCTCAATGGCAGACAAAGGAAGTTGCAGCCGCGTTGCTGCAATTGCTGCTGCTGCTGCTGTTGGTGAGGTTGCATTTGCATTGCCATTGTTCGTATGATTGGATTAGAAGCAGACAGGCAACAAGTCGCACGAGTTAAATACAACGGCAACTTGGTATTGTTGCTTATGCAACAACTTGCCACACAGGCACCTCGGCCAGTCGTCACATGCGTCCTAGCACTGAGTCAGTGACTCACTAAGCCAAAGTTTAGCCAATGTTTGGGCAAGAGTCAATACATTATATATTATAGCAAGAAATATACGTGATTCATGCAAGTTCGTGTGAACATAACACTGCGTAGATAGGTGCTACATGTAGCATGCCTCAACAGTATCTAGAATTATACACATTTAAATATTCAAATTTAAACAAAAAATTAAATGACAAAAAATTCATTTAAAATCAATTGTTTCAAAGCTTAAACTCAAATCAAAATTCAGTACAAAATTCAACCTCTACCTGTCACTCTTGCTCTCTGTCTTTCTCTTTCCCTTACTCTTTTCTCTTTCTCGAACTCTGTTTTTTCGCTCTATAAAACGTAACTACAAAAGCAAAGTGCATAATATAAACTGTTGCTCCTCTAGTGCAGAGTAGGAGTTGGGTTTTATATCGCATTTTTTCCGTATTTTGCTTTTTTATTTCTTAATTTTTTTTTCTTATATGGTACAATGTTGGAAAGCCGGACTCAAATTGGAAACGTTCCAGGTATATAGGAAAGTGCAACAGGCAGTCGCTGTTGTTGTTGTTCTAGTTGTTCTTACCACCAGCAGCCCGTTGCAGTCGGTGCTGGTTTGGGTTGTAGATGGGCGGCAAAGTTTTTCGCTGATATTTCTTCTTTTTTTTACCTTGCCTGAGCAGGAGAGTGGGTCGAGCATTGAGAAAAAATGAGTTTAATTTAACTTTGGCTATGTCACAGCGGATATTTTAGTTTGCATAAAAAAGATAATGAATTCTGATTCATGAGGCAACAGGTGTAGAGGTGGACTTAAAATAAGTAATAAAAGAAAATATAAATTTTTGTGTTCTCATGCGTTTGCAATTATATAAAATTTTTGTATAAAGAACAGCGGTGCATGTGGCGTATGAGCAACATTTACAAAATATTTATACTATTGCCATGGGTGGTATGCAGTTATTGTTGCCGAAATGCAAACTCGATATTTGCCATGTGCACAAACACACTTGCACAAATAGCAACAACTGCAACAACAACAGCAATGCCAAACTTCCACATTGTCCTTAAGCTTATCAACTTTTGCACAGAAACGAAAAATATGCCAAAACACTCGCCGCACGCGGGCAAAAACTAGTCAACGTCAATAACAATTCACCTGCTGGCCAAAGCAAATACAAAGCACATTGAAAACAAACTGTGAAAAAATTGCTAAAAATTCAATAGCAACAACTGCACCAAAATGAATATATATGCATATGGAAATAACATTTTAAATATTTTCACAACAGATATGTTTCCAATGCATGCACATTTATTTATTTATGCTCAATTGTTGGGGTAGTTGTTGTTGTTGTTTTTGTCTGTGGAGTGCAACAAGTTTTTGGCACTGCAAAAATTTACACAAACACTTAACGGCATTGACAAGTTTTTAATTTAGTTCGCATTTGGGTGCCTGTGTATTTTAATAATGTCGATTCTTTAGAACTTCAAAAAAATCTGTGTTTTTAAAAAGTTTAAATTTTAGCATTTTAGCATATTTAATAGCCAGTTCAAAAACAAACACATTATTTTAAAGATAGTTTAATATTTTTTTAAAATCATGTCACCCAATTACTGTACTGTACATAATTTGAATAACCAATTATATGCTTATTGTTCCAAATAAATTTCTACCGATGTTTTATTATAAACTGTACTTCTGTATATAAGAGCGTTCTTGTGAACGAGGTATATAGCTACATATATGGCCTATATCGTTAAAAAAAAATAATAAAGCTCATTATAGTAGTGTAAATAGTAGTGTATATAATATTCGTATATTGACATTTCTAATCTTAATATACACTTTAAAATGTTTGTTGAAGTAGTTCACATGACACTTTAACATTTTTACAGTAAACGGAAATTTGATAAAGCTCGTTTCTCATTATAAAAATATCATATGATCCGTTTTTACTTATTTATTTTATTTTCGTTTTTTGTTTTGCCTTTGAGTCATCTACAACTAGCTTGTTATTTTGTTCTTCTGTACGTTTATAAAAACGATCTTAAAGATAAAGTATTAGGCATGCATCCCGCTTATAATATTATAGTTGCATCATAAATAAATTAATTCTTAGTATTTACTAGTTTCTTTTTAATACCATTAACTTTATCCTACGCGCTCTACCCCTTTCCCCCTTTTCCATCCAGCTCAGTTATAAGGGCTCCAACAGAAACTTTCCTCTATGCGACATTTTACACGGCCGCCGCAGCAATTAAATGCATGGCACTCACTGAACCCCTTCCCCCTGCAACCGCTTACAAATAGTTCCAATTGCGGCTGCATGTTTTTTGACGATACACAGTCAGGCACACACACACACACACGTACACATGGCTACACACACGCACACACTTGGACACTTGTATTGACGTTTGGTTGGCGACAATTGATTTTTGTTACGTTTTCGTTTATTTTCATTAGTTGTTGTTGTTGTTGTTGCTGTTTTTTGTGGACATTTTTTTTTTAGCAATTTAGTTCGTTTGCTTTCTGGCACTGACGCCAATGTCGTTCGCTGTTATTTAGACAACTGCTGAAAAATATTTTCATGCCGCCCCTTTGCCGTGCCCCTCTGGCATTTCCATTCTATTGCCGAGGCGATCGGGCCAAACACGCGCTGCACTTTGTTGCTAGCCGTATGTTGTTGTTGTTTTCATTGTTCTAATTGTTATTCTTGCTTTTCATAATTTTTATTTTTTTATTTGTAGTTATTGTGGTTATTGGCGTCGCTTTTTTGTTTGCAGATGCATTTTTTTTTTTGAGTTACTTGCGAAGTTTTGTCGGCTCGCCTCAATTTCGTCTTATCTAATTTTATCTATTTCTTTTTCTTACTATTTTTTTGTTTTACAGTATTTAAGAAACAGAAACGTCTTTTTTTGCGTCTTCAGTTTTAGATATGTGTGTATCTGCGTGTTGTATGTAGTTTCTTATTTTGTTCTTTCTTTTGCATTTAGACATTTTGCGCTTTTTGTTTATTTTTGTGTCGAAATCAGGGCATATTCATCATCATCAACAACATCGTCGTGCCCGTTGCGTTTTTGTGTAACGAAGATAAGGTTTCGCCAGCAAATGAGTGGGTTCTGTTGTTGTTGTTGTTATTGTAAGTGTTGTAGTTGTGACTGTAGCTGTAGCGCTCGCTTTTATTCTTTATATAATTTGAAACGGGGAGCCGGGGGCGCGCGATTTTTTTTTCTGTTTTTTGTGTTTGCCGATTTAATCATTTCGGGCGAAATTTGATAATTGAAGGTGACCCCGATTTATATACATATATATGTATATATACATGTATATATAGGCGTTGCATGCACTAAAAAGCGCTTGCACATTTGGGCTGCTGATAAGCAACAGCAGCAGCAAACGCAGCAGCAGAAACAACTGATGCCACATGGCGTATGCGCGATGTGTCAGCACATAAGCGATAATACTTATGCATATTGCCTGCTTACGTATTTATTAAAAAATTTTACATTACATTTACCAAATTGCATGCGCCAGGAGAGAAGCAGAAGCAGAAGCAGGAGCAGCAATAGCTGCACTCATATCTCAAGGCAGTTTTAATAAAACCCAAAACTGACATCATAAAACATAGCACATATGACAGCAGTCGGCGTACAGGTCGCATACGTAACATGCACCATGTGCCACAGTCAAGCTGCCACACCCAGACCCAGTGTGTGTCAGTGTATGTATGTGTGGGTGTATACACACAGACAAAGCAACAAGTCGTTGTACCCAAATATATAGCAATAGCAAAAGCAAGCAAAAAGGAGCAAAGAAAAAAAAAAGAAATCGAAATATATGAAAACGAAGCGAAATACGAAGCAACTTACCCCAAACGCAACGCCCCCACAGAACCCCAAGCCCGAAACTAACTTTCAATAACAAATTCAACAGCAGCCAAAAACAGCAAAGCCAAAACCAAAGTCAAAGCAAAACCAAAGTTTACTTCATTTCTTTTTTCTCATTGTAGGGTGTTTGGTGTGCGGGTTGAAGCAGGGAAGCAGGGGGGATGTGGGGGCCGCAGCGCTGCTGCAGCGCTGCCGAACGCCTTTGGTGCTGCTGCACTGGTATTGGTGGCTGTGAATGTGGCTGTGGCTGTGGCTGCCTCCTGTTGCGCCATCGAGTACAAAAAAGTTTCGTAACGTTGTTTTCACATTTCCTGCAACGCGTCACGGGCTGGGCTGCCAGTCAGCAGCCACTGCCTGCTGCTGATATAGAAAATAACGTTGTTTTTGTTGTTGTTGCCGAAATGCACACAAAACATGTCGAAAATGTGCCATATGCCAGCAGCAAATGAAAGCGTTGTCTACGAGCTGCTGCTGCATGCAACAGTTTTGCAAACACACACACATATACAGAGAACGAGAGAGAGGGTGACAGTCAGAACTACTGTTAGACAATGCCGTTGGCTCAATAGTTCTCCAACAAATACAGACAACACATTTCGACATGGCACATTTAGCTTCCTTGAGCGTCATTTAACTTCGTTTTTGTGTTTGCAACAACGCCCGCACCCAACAGCAACAGCAAGAGGAACAGCAACACATTCACATTCACATTCACATCCACATCAAAAACATCCTTGTTGTTGTCGTTTCATTTAATTTCAAATAGTGTTTGGCTTCGTTTATGCAATCAATGCGAGCAGCAAGTGGTTTCTGGCAATGTCTGTCCCGGCGTTGCGCTTTTCAATTGCCGGTCAGGAAATCGAATTTTTGGAAGTGCAACTTTAGCACAGCGCTTATCTAGCTTGAAGTGCGCTTAGTTGCAACTGCATTAGGGTCAAGAGCAAAAGCCGGTGCATAAAAACAAGCAAATGCCCAAAGCCAAACACACACACACACACTGACTTGCATGTAAGTATGTGCAATAAATCAGCCAATGGCCAAACAACCAATAAAACTCAAAGCCAAGAGCAAGTCCAATGGCACAAACAACAACAACAGCAACTGCAACTGCAACAGCAACGGCTAAACTTGTCTTTTTGGTTGTCGGTTTGTAGGTGAGCTGGGCCATGAACGCGCCGCGATCGACCGCCACTGCAAATGGCGACCTTACAGCCAGCCAGTCAACCAGTCGCCCATTGAGGCAGCTAGTTGGGCCACCACCAGCACTAACAGTAACTGGCAACTGGCAACTGGCAACAGCAACAGCTCAGGTTTAGTTGTGGTCGTGTTTGTCGTGGCTGTTGCAGATCGCAGATCAACGTTAGAAATGGAAATGCGCTTCGCTGCATACAATGGCAACAGCAGCAGCAACAACAACAACAGCAATAACGAATGTGTGTTACTGTAACTGAGCCAACCAGCCAGGCGGTCGGGCTGGCCGTCCAGTTAGTTAGCCAGTCAGCCCCGGCCAGCAGAGGCTTTGGTTTCGTTTTCGATCTTCCTGTCATTGTGTTGGTGTTGTCCGTTGCCGTTGCTGTTGCCGTTGCCTGGTGGCGCGTGCTCATGTTGCTTTAGTTGTTGCATGTTGCTGTCGGTGCACTTGTTGCATGCGCCCGCAGCAACAGGTGAGAGTTGTCATTGTTGTTTCTCAGAGTCGTGCGCAATAAACGACAACAACAACAACATCCAGCACTAATGGCCAATGATCTTTTATCGGAGTCGCCACAGGGCCAATGCCGCATGAAGGTGGTGGGCGAATTGTTATTATTGTTGAAACGGAAGAGTTTATCAAGACGAGGCTGCAACGGAAGTTCTCACCGCTCAACTGTCAGTATCAGCCCAGATCTAAATATACCATATACTATCAAGAAATTGATGTGCTGAAAAACGTGACTATTTTGTTAATTTTTATACCTGAATTTAAATGTAAATCTATATACACAATTGTTTATGATTACGCACATAACATGCTACAATATTAAACACCTCTTGAATAAAAATATATATACCTATAAAATGTTAATGATTGTAGTTTATACTAAGAGTATGTAAGATTTGGTATACTTTGAAGATTCAAATTTAGTTTTGATCATATTATTTTTAATAAAAACTGAAGATTTTTAATTTTAAAAAGTTGTATTATTATAATGCACTGCCAAAACCAAGAGATCACTTATTTTATTACATTAAATGTTGCGCTCTATAAGCCCATATGAATCATAATAAAAATTTTATATAATTATAAGTACATATGTACAGATCAATAGTTGATATTGCAGTCATATGAGTCATTTTTATAAAATTTCTAATAATTTTTTTTATTTACATGTTTGTTGTAAATTTGTTGCTGATGTGTCATATTCGATTATTGTTTGGTAATGTAAAATGCGGTTAAAGGTCACTCAAGTTATAAATTTAGTCAGATTAGGCTATGAATAAGTGAAGAAAAGCTAAATTAGAATTTGATTTAAAAAAAATCTGCTTAAATCAGAACTAAACATCAATTAAGTGAATGATTTCGTATGATGAAATTTATTTCTACCATTACCCACCCTTGATCTTTAAAATTTGTATTTAATTTATTTGCCATATTTAGCTAATTACAATGTTTGAAATCAATTCATTTATTGCCTTAATTAACTAACCGAAACACATCAAATCCAATTAGCATATTAAACCGAATGTTATACTATATAATTAGCACATATTACTATGTGCGAAAAGTAAAGACAACTGAAGGTCGCCACCAGAGAACATTCAAGTGAAATAATTATAAACAAATTTCTAGAAAGTGAATAGGCAAAAAAAAAAAACAAACAAAAAATGAGCGCACATAATTAATTAATAAATTATGAGAACAGTATGGATAAAATAAATGTAATCGATGATTTCCGCCTTTTGCCAGAAGCAGCAAAACGCAAAAACCAACAAAAACAAAACAGTATATCAGCATATAAAAGTAATTTTATTAATTCATCAATTGCAATAAACGAATACATGATAAAGAGTTGAATAGTTGGAAAAAGCAGCAACAACCACAGAAACTGCTACAACAACAACGCCTACATATAAATTAAATGCAAATTGTGTATTTAGAATAACAAAAAACTTAACTCGTACAACTCTCGTACATTGAGCAGCCAATTGGAACAATAGAAAATTGTTGCAATTGCAAATTAAACACAAAAAAAACAATTTCAAGGTTTAACATTGGCCACGATTTCAACTCGTATAATTAACAAATTTTGGCTCGGACGTTGAACATATTGCAACAAGAAATAAAAAAAATATGAACAAAAACTTAAAATTGAATTGAGAAACTGGTTAGTCGAAATGCACTTTGTGCCCAGAACTCAAGCATATAGAATCCAGCCGATATTAACTGATATTTGTGCACCAACTCGTTTTCTAAAGCGGGCACTTAATTCTGTTCTATCTCGTACCTTTGAAGCCAATAAATTGCGTCGTCGTCGCTGCCATTTTGTTAGTTTTTTTGTAATATGTATTTTTTTCGTTTTTAGATTTTTTTTTTACTTATATTTTTGCGACGGCACATGTTTCTACATGTATGTATGTATATACTATATATACAAGTTTCAAGCTGCAATCCGGCCTTGATATTTTGCAAAAATTTATTTATGAAATCAAATGCAGGCGAACGAGAAACAGTGTAACAGAGACAAAGTCAGAGACACAGACACATAGCGACAGCGACTGAGATACTTGTTGCATTCATTATATCTACTATAGAGCGTTCGATTGAATGAGTTGTCTCAGCTTTTCTGTATCTGTAACACGTAGACAGATTGCTATGGTTCTGACTTGAATCTCTATCTAAATCTGTATCTGTATCAGTATCGGTTTCGGAATGCTTTTCCTCTTGCTGTCTGACCCCCTCCTTTGTTGGTTGCTGCTACTGTTACTGTTGCTGCAAAAGCAGGAAGCCTTTAGCTTAAAATAAATTAGCGTTGAGTTACATTTTATATATATACACATATATATATTTTTCGTCTCCATTTGGGCTGGCAGAATTGACAGCAGCTGAAAAAGCTAAAAGATACAAACAAAAAAAAGGAAGCAACAGACATAATGGCAAATTGTGTTTTTAATGTAAATAACAAGTGGTGGCTCCAAGATTTTTTTTAACTGTTGCTTCTCTAAATTATAAAAATATTTAAAATAATACCAAAAAGGCGTTGGGCTGGCGCTGCGAATCGCTCAATCTATGGCCCAAGGAAGCAACAAATTGCTGCCTGTTACCGGCTCGATGCGCCGCTGCCGCTGCCAACCAACGTCCATCATAATCAACGTCCATCATCAGCTGCTGCCGCGTGCTCAGTTGACACACCCACCAAGTGGCTACCGCATGCGGCCACGCTGCACGCTGCACGCCAACTGCCAATTCCGATTCTTGTTGTTGTGCTGGGTACTTTTGGCATTGCCCGCCTCCAGCGATGGCAGCGAGTAATTTCTCATCACCACAGCCAGAGAGCCACTGTCTGAGCCAAAGCCAAAGCCAAAGCTAAAGCCATCTTCAAACTGTTGGCTACCAGTTTTTTCTTTCATTTTCCTTTTGTTTTTTTTTTTTTTTTGCAAGGGACTGCATCCAGCCAGTTGGCAGTTGCTTTTGTATAGGCGCCCATGTAGTCGCATATCTGATATTAGAATCTCAATTAGTTTTCCAGTGTCTTTATGCGTATGCTCTGAGCATGTTGGGGCTATTGTAATTTACTTTTGGGGGCTGGCTGGGCAGGTTTTCTTTAGTGGCCAACAAGTGCTTGAAAATGGTTGCAAGTAACTTGAAAAGCAGGCAAAGTTTTACCAAGTTAAGTTGTAATCCCATATATATATAGTATATATTCTGGGAACATAAAAACTGTCCGAAATATTTGAATAAAATTTCTAAGCCAATGTACACTCATTGCGAAAATCCAACACGTTTCACTATTTACGGCATTACAATATTAAAAAATAAAATTAATGCAAGCTTCAACGACAACGACGACAACAGCATTTGAATAAATTAGTGTAATAGACATATTAAACAACAGCAACAACAAAAAGTTGTATAGTTGTGTGTATATAGGAAATATCAAAAACTGGTAGCTGCCCGAATAGTAAAAGCCCCACAATTACAATTACAGCAACAAAATATATATTTAACACAACAACAAAAAAACCACAAAAACAACTATAACGAGCTGCTGCTTGGCAAGAATGCAACTAAAACAACAACCACAGCGAAAACAACTAAAAATAAAAAAATAAAGCTTAAATATTTTTCAGCATATGAAATAATAATAATAAAAAAAAAGTCCAACAGGTTTTGTGTGTGGTTGTGTTTTCGCGCCAACCTTGAAATAAACTCGTTTAATCATTTCTCAGGCGACTCGAAAATGCAATGAAAACAAAAACAACAACAAAAACAGTAACAGCAACAACAACCGTCGATATCTGAAGCGTTAAATGGCGCATTATAAATTTAATAATTTGAACTGACTTGCATTGGAAACTTTTGTGCTAATCGCAGTTTAATTTAATTCGTTTTCTTACTTTCGTCTCTCTCTATCTCTTTCTAATTTGCAGGTACAGTTGCGCCAAAAGTAATTTCCGCATTGAACCGTTATACACACACACTAGCATTGAAAATGGCCGACTGCTCATTTGCCAGATGCCAGCAGGAGCGTCGGCTCATCAAGCGCGAGCTAATGAAGTGGTCCAAGGATATGCTGCACATTGTGGGTGAGTGGCCAAAATGATTTTACCTACAATTTACAGCCCCTTCGTCCCGCCCCGCCCCGTCGCTTAGCGCACAATCCAATTAAAAAAGCCGCCCCCTCGGCAACTCGGTATAAAAATGAAGCTCAATAAATTGTTGTTGTTGCTGCCCACCAATTTTTTTCCCTACATTTTTTGTATGAACAAACATTTCCAGCGGCTGCTGCGTCATCTTCCAGCAGTTCCTTTGCCCACACACCCACACACACACACTCAGAGATAGCCAACTTGCATTAGTGTAAGTGTAGAATTTTTATTGCCTTAGCCAGGGTCCTGTTATATACGTGTACGTAGAATGAGTAGGTGGTGGGGTTGACAAAGTATCGTCTCTCATATTAAGGCCGCAAATGGGATTTACTGTTAAACGGCAAATGAAGTGTGGTGGCTAAAAAGTTCGACATGGAAATTGACTTTAGTCCACCCTAATCAACATAAGTTGAGGCCGGGCTCAGTTTACCATATGTTGCTACCTCCTGAGTACATAGCACGAAGGATATGCGAAAGTAAAGTAAACAAAATGCAAAGCTCTCTACCTTCACACACCCACACACACGTTCATATATAAACACACAGATACACGTAGATATAGATACCAACAGAGACGGCGATGGCTTTCAGTCTAAAGCAAACACCAAGAAAAATTAACATAAATTGCACTTTTTTTATTTATTTTTGTAGTTGTTTTTCTGCTGTGCTTATTGCATTTCTTGCTGGGCACAGCAGCACGTCGCTGCTAGCCTTATCCTTCGTCCTGTGCAACACTCTCATTTCGGTTTTTGAGCACGTTTAGCACTCTGCCGGCAAATCGCCACTCCCAACGCCCAAGCGCCCAAGCGCCCAAACGCTCAGCAGCCACCTGCATTAAAATGTTAAATGCCTTTTGTTGTTGTCGTGTATTTTTTCTCGTTTTATTTTTCATATTTTTTTCGTGGTGCGCCCACCCACCGCCCAGCTCGTCCTTGCCCGCGTCCGTGTCTCGTGCACTCAATTACTTCCTCAATGCGCTCCATAATGCTTATCGTCCTTGTTTCTAGTTGACATTCCCGCACAGCCAGCAGCGCTTCCAATGCCGTTCGCGTACCCCACCGCCCCTGCGCCTGTTCTGAAATCCCCCAAACCCTTAGCAAATTTTTCCAGCGACAATTTTTGTTGCCAGTCGACGGGCGGTTGGGTGGTTGTGCAACTGGGTGGTGCGAGGTTTCGGCGTCGTTGTCGCACGAAGCTGCAAAAAATCGTTGTCTGGCTTTCAGCTGGTGCAGCTTTAGGGTTGGCTTTAGGTTTGGGTTAGTTTTTAGCTGCATCATTCTATGTGTGTGTGTGCAACAGTGTGTGTGTGTGCCCAAAACGAAGTGCTATACGAGATAACGAAGCACACTTAAGCACACGCACACAGCCAGCAGAAGGAGGACGACGTCGGCGTATCCCTACGAAATATATTGCACAATATAAAAATGCAGACGACGACTGCCGAATGCGAGGAAACTCCCCCCAACCTCCCAACCGCACTCTGTCCGCTGCAGTCCTTCGCTGCCCCGCCTGTTGCTGTGTTGTGCTGCTTCTCTGCCATAAGCCGAAAAGGCACCTACACCCGAATGATGGCGCCGAAAGACGAGCCAACGAGGAGCAAGCAATGCCTTCGCCATCGCCATCGCCACCGCCTTCGCCAACATCAGCGTTCTCGTCGGCGACGTTGCTGGCGTAGCTGTTTTTGTGGCCGATTTTCGACGCCGTCGACGTCGCTGTCGCCAACGTTACCCACATCCCCCCTAAAAACCATCGCCAAAATGGGAGTTGAGTTTTCAACGAGCGACGAATTTTTTTCGCCCACCCAACGACGTTCGTGTTTTTGGTAGATCGAAGAAGATGCCAACACCAGACGTTATGTTGGCCCACTGTGTATGTGTGTGTGTGTGTGTGTCTGTGTGGGTGATTCTCGCCTGTTGCATCGGTGGGTTGAACCGGCTGACTGTGTGGCGCTCTGCTGGCAATGGCTCAATCAGTGGTGGCGTTGTATTTGGTTGTAATGGGATATACCACTTGTAGATTCAGCTGGCAAAATTCAACGAATTTGTAGATTGTGCGCTTAAAGCCAATTGTATATAATTGCATGTTAGCTAAGTGGGATTTAAATATAGATTGCCTCAGAAGACTATGGCATAATAATAAACTGAAAATATTATAAAATGCTGTGTAATATAATATATGTATTTACATATATATAATATTTCAAGGGGGATAATCTTTGGAATATAAATAATATGAATATGAAGATGTACTTAACTATAAGTAAGTGAACTTCTAAGTTTTAGTTTCTTGAAATCCTTCCAAGGACGCTAGATGCTGTTATCTATTTTACTTAACAACGCCTGGATTTAAGCAGCAGCAAAAGAAGGAAACAACAAAAGAATATTTTTTCACTTTTATTTATTTAAAATTTAAAATTAAAATATATAGAATATTTTGAAAATATAATATAATATAATATAATATAATATAATATAATATAATATAATATAATATAATATAATATAATATAATATAATATAATATAATATAATAGAATATAATAGAATATCTCTATTTGACAAAATAACTTATATGATGCTTTCAATTTTCATTTTTTTAGGCAGTGCAAAACCGTTCTTTTTAATTGCATTTAATTAGTACCTTATATTTGAGCAACGTGAAGCATTATTGCTCTTAACTTAACGCACTGAATTTAATTAAAATTTCCATTACGAAATTTGTTAAGACCCTTAGGCTCAGAGTCCATGAGAGCATTATAAAAAGTACAACTATTGCTGACTTAAAAAAAAAACATAGAGAAACCAGAAAAACAGGCAACAGGAAAAAATACAAAATACAGAATAAAAAATTCTATCATTCTTTTCCGTTTGTGGAAGCGAGAGAAAAAAACAAATGCTCGGTAAAGTTCAGAGCGAAAGTGTCAGAGCATTGTGCAGTGTGATGGTGTGTGTGTGTGTGTTTTTGTGTGTGAGTTTGTGTGTGTGCATCATGAAAAGCGAATCAGCAGGTGCTGGGTTATATTGTGGGCCACACTTGACTCTCGCTCGTGCCACACCATTTGGGTTCATTTTATATATACTTGTAGTTAGTGCGGCGTCACAACGATTCGTATATTGGGCGCACTGCGAACGCATCTTTCGATTACAGCAACAACAGCATTTGGGCGATGGGTTGGCAAATCGCTGCCAGCAGCTCGTCCTCATCTCCGTACTCGTGCTCGTCCCTGTGCTGCTCGTTCACATTCTTGTTGTCGTTGTAAGAAGGCATTTTTATGCGCTGCGCCTGCAAGGAAGGATGCAACAAGCGACGAGGACCTCAACGACGCCAGCCAACAGCTGTGTGCGTGGGCGGGCGAGTTAGACCACAGTGCCAACCTCCTGCTGTTTCCAAGTCAAAACCAAATCCTACACAGGATTTTATGCACTACGCAATGGGCACTCTCCCCACTTTCCAGTCGCAGTTTTCTTTTGCTTTTTATTATATTTTTTTTTCGCTGCTGCTTTGCTGCACGCTCCTTATTGTTGTTGCGGGTAGCATTTTTTCTGACGGTTTTTAGGTTACATTTTTACAAGTTTTACGCTTCCACTATACGAGTATTTCGCGCCGATGTTGTTGTTCTTTTTGGTTATGTTTATAAGCTATTTGCAACGGGTAAAGACAGTATATTCGTTTCGGGTAATGAATATCGTTTTGAACGTTCTGCCACTTCCACGTATCAGCGAAATATATACATATACCGAGTATTAAGGAATAATATAAGAAACTGAAAACATTATAAATAGGAATGTATAAATACTTTAAGATAAGATTTACAAATTGTAATAGGTGCACTAGTAAAATTCGTATACAAATACTATAAGAACATCGTGAAAGAAGTACTTAAAAATAAACTCATTTAAAAATAAAAATGAAACCAATATTTTCCACTTTTGCCACTCCCACTTCTGCCTTCTCATGGTACATTCTATGAGCCATTTTGTTTATTATATTTTGAAGCAGAGTATCTGACAGTCAAGTACCTGTGGTTGCTACGCTCACGCTTGTTATTGTTGTTGTTTGTGGTCACGATGATGACGACGATGCTGAGAGTAACGAAGGAAGCGGAGCGCTGCCGCAGCCGCTGCCGCAATCGTTCTTCGGGCACGTCGGCGGCGCTGCAACGGCAAAGACGCGACCAAATTCAGGCGCTCCTTAGTTAAAGTTTATAGTTGTATATGTGTATGAGTGTGTGTGTGTGTGTGAGTGTGTCTGTTTGGAAGCGCCACAAGTGGGTGGAGAGGTTGAGAATGAGGTCAGGCTGGCGGGTTAGTTTCGTGCATGCACAGAAATTGGAAAATAGATTTTTTGGTTCGCTGCCTTTGTCCTTCTTTTTTTCCTATACATCGTTTGGCATTTCTTTTTTTTTTCTTTTTTTTTTTTGTAGATTCTTTTGTGTATTTTCGTTGTGGCTGCATGCAAAGGAGTGAGCAGGATGCAGTGCGCAATGGTCAGGCCGGCCGGCCAGAACTAGCCAAGCCAGGAAGTCAGCCTGGCATTGGGCGGAATATATAAGGCTGGCTCGCTGTGGTTTTGGGTGGGTTGGTGCTCTGCGCATTTGCCTTGGCCCAAGGTAAGAGCCAGAACAATGTGCGCCCCAGGAAGCCAGCCAAACGAGACTGGGACGATGTCCTCAGCCAGCGCGAGACGCTGCCAACTTTTCTTTGGCATATTTGTTGCATTCTATTTTTCTTCTTATTTTATTTCAATTTTTTCCTGCTCTCTCCCAGTTTTGCCTTCTTTTTTCGTGTGCGTGTGTATAGGAAAAAATGAAGCAGAAGCACGAAAAAGCACAAAGTTAACGCGGTGGCTTGGTGAATTGGGTGGTTCGCTATGTG
>SCDS01000110.1:0-111603 GCA_004149465.1 Drosophila nigromelanica | reverse complement strand
AAAAAAAAAAAAATAAAAAAAATAAAAAAATGCACATTATGTGCGTGTGCAAGGGTGAGGGCGAGAATTAAAGAGTATATATGTGTGTGTGTGTGCTAGCTTGTGGGTGAGTGTGATATAAGCAAACAGCAAAACACGCAAAAACAAAATGAAGCAAAAAGGCCACTAAAAAAATGCAGCACGTTGTACGGATAGTTGGGTGGTTGGGTAGTTGTGTGGTTGGGTGGTTGGGTGGTTGTGTGGTTGGTTGGTTGGGGTTGACTTCGTCGGTGGCGCTGCCAGCGTCGCTGCATTTTATTTTGTGCTGAAAAAGTTTCGTGTGCTCGAAAAAAGTTTCGTCGCTTCGTTGACGTCGTTGTTGGCGTCGTGCGCTTTTGGTAGTTTTTGCTGCAAGGGAAACGAATAGAGGACGCTCAGAGAGGTAAGGTGGGGGGCCCAACAACTAACCCCATTCCATATCCACGCTACATGTGTGTGTGTGTGTGTGTGTGTGTGTGTGTGTGTATGTATGCCTGGGTATGTGTGTGTGTGTGTTAGAGCAAGGCATTTGACTGGGTTTGAGTTTTGCAGCTACATTTGGCTGCATTCGGTTGGTTGGTTGGACGATAGTTGGCATGTTGGGACGGCGGAGGAGCAGTGCTGGTACGCCTTGTAGTTTGGTGGGTGTCTCCTGACATTTTTGTCGAATTTGCCGTAGCTGAAGCAGTTGGCAGCGATGCAGGCGCCGACGGCAACGCCAGCGTCAACAGCGACTGCACAACGATTTTTCGTGCTACGGCATTTGGTGCGCATTGTGCAACAAGTGAGTTTGGCAGCAGCCACCAACAGGACGACAACTAGTTTTCGGCAGTGCTAGCAACCAGCCAAAAAAAAAAAAATAATAAGAAAAATACCCTGACTCTCGCCCTTTGCCAGTTGCCAAGTTAATTGTATAAATTTGAATGGGCAACCGAAGTGGCAGCAATTGTGGCCTCAACTGAATCAAATCAGTTAGCACAGGAGCCTGAGCTGCGGCAACAGCCAGCTGCCAGTTGCCAGTTGCCAGTTGGGCCATTGTGGCATTCTGATTCGAGTGTTGATTGAAGCAACAATTGGCGCCAACTGTTGCGCTCAACTGTTTGACGTTTGACTTACGCCGTGTCGCGTTTCGTTTGAAGTGCCGCACGCTGACAAAAGTGTTGTGGGCTTTTGTGCGCTCCACTTCCGCTCACAGCTCCGCCTGCCGCAACGAGTGTGTGTGTATGTGTGTGTTTGTGTGCCAGTGTCTGTATATATCAAAATTTAATTAAAGACGTTGTCGCAGCTGCATTGCGATAATTTATGTGTAGGCATTTAATTAAAGCGATCACACACTCAATTTACATACACATCAACAAACTAAGATAGAGACTTTCAGATAATTGTCTGTTGCTGCCTGGCATATGTATAACTTGACTTTATACGAGCGTTGTAAATGCATAATTGAATTAGTTCACTAACAAAATTTTGGCTGCAATCCAATATAAACACACACAAAATGCGCGGGTGAGTGACATTTTTATTTAAGAATTTAGTCAAAAAGTGTACAGGCAAATTTAACCGCGTTTTATATACAGTTAGTTATTAATATATATTTACAGAATATTTGTTCTATTTAAAACCTATTAGCTATGAAGACTTTCATTCTTTCTGAATTGTATTTTTCTTTTTTTAAATGAATATCAAGTTAAGTATGAAGTTTTCTGTCGCCTTTATGTGAGCCCAACGAAAAAATTGCTATCCAATTAAGAAGAAATTTATAAAACAATAATAAGTGTATAAATAAATAGAAGTGTTTTAAAAATACATTTTTAAGAATATTGTTTTGAAATATAAAATAACAAAACTTCCAGACACAGGTTTTAATTTGGTACAGTTATATATAATTAATTACCATGCGAACTTTAAGTATAAATTTTGGGATTCCACTGGAATCTTCATAGACAAAAATAATTATTTAATTAAAATTTATACAAATAATTTTAATTTTATAATTAAAATTTTCACATAAAAAAATTTAATTCCCTATTTTTAAAGCATACATTTTCTTAGGAACATAATTTATGTCACATTTTACAACATGCAAATGAATAAAATTATATAATTGAGCTTACTAAAGTCAATGCAATGCGACACAGAGTTTCTTAAAGTATGTTATAAAATATAATTTTTGTGAAAAACTCCAATAAAGCACAAATTTATATTTATTGATTTTGTTGATACGCAATCGTCCCTTAACCCAGCTGTGACACTTCGCACTTCATTAGGTAAGAGCATAGGTTAAAAAGTTCTTGAGTAAAGCTGGCTAACTTACAAATTTCGTCTCGGCAAAGTATAAAAGCTATCAACAAAATTTACTCAGCAATTACCTGTTATACTCGTAAGCCAAACAAAAATGCAACACTTTGCAAACTATTAAAGCCAAAAAGTCGAACAGCTTTGTTGACAGATTCCAAAACACTTGCACAAACTGCACGTTTACACTTATAAAATATATTTTGCACAAGGGGTCCCAAAAACTCGACAACAGTAACAGTAACAACAATAACAACGATAACAAGCAACGATAGCAAGATCGCTCGACTCGTTTTCGCAGCTGCAAAAGCTGAAAGGCAAATGTGTAACAAGAATTTTATGCTTATATGAAAATTCTTTGAGGAAACTTTCGCAAATAGACAACAAAGCTGAAACATACGAGCAACACATGTACAACACAAGTCGGGCAACAGGCAGCCTGGCAGCCAGGCAGCAGGAGCACGAGGCAAACAGCAACACAACAAAAGCCAACAATGCACCAAAGGAGCAGCCATAGCAGACACTTGCCCTTCCGCTACCCACTCCGCTGACGATGACGAAGGCAGACATTTGTGTTTGACTTTGTAACATAGTTACACAACAACAAGAACAGCAATAACAACAACAAACTATTGCACTTGTTGCATAAGTCACACACACACACACACACGCAGCGTGGCCAGCACCAACAAGTGGCAAAGGCGACGCACAAAAGTATGCAAAGACTTACGAATTCACACATTCTAACACAACGCCGACGGCAACGCCGACGTCGATGCCGACGCAGCTGCCAACGCCGACGGCAACAGGATGTGGATGCTGCTGTTGCCACCGTCGCGGCACTTTCGGCGATTTTCGACGAATGCCACTGCCACGATGTGCACACCTCCATGTGTGTGTGTGCACACGCCCCCTCACCAGCAGCAACAGTTGTCAACAGTCGGCAACTTGTTGTGGTTGGCGGCATTTAAAGACGTGTATATTAAATAGATAACACAAATTAGTGAATAATAAACTCAGATAACCAACCATTAAATTTAAAACAAGAAAATAAAGGTGCCGCATTTGCTGCAGTGCAGCAATTTCTGCCACGCCCAAAATATCCATTAGCACACAACTTTAACAGAAGTACCATCAAAATCGTTTTAAGTTGATATTGCTTTTAGCCATACCTCTGGCTGTCTGTCTGCCAAAAAAATTGCACAGTTTTTCGTAGAATATTCTTTTCTGGCCATTTTTTAACAACACTTTTGTTTCTTGTCGCTCGATTTGCTTTTGGGGGCAGTTATGACGCCTTCGGTTGCCTGAAGCCGCTTGCTGTTTTGTTAGCTGGTTAACGCCTTTGTGTGGCCGGTACAAACTGTACTTCCGTTTTATCTGCAGCCTGGCAGCATCTTTGTTTCACAGCCATGAGAGCAACGAGACGTTGACAACCACAACGACAACGAGCACAACAACAAAAATAACAACGTGGACAACAAATCGATAAATATTCAGCACACAGCTTGTAAAAATACATTGAAAATGCATTAGACGCTGCACTCTGGCTTGAATTTCAATAGCGGGTGTCAAAGACATTTTTTTCTTCTATTTGTTGCGTTTGGGCTTTTGTTTAAGTATAAGTTCGTATTTTATTTTTTTCCCCCCCGTTTTAATTAGAAGCGTGAAAAGTAGCTGCAACTTTTGCGCTAATGCAATAATCGTGTGCTATAAATTTCAAAATGACCAAGTCTCCTGACAGGCAATCAAAGTGCACAATTTCTATATGCTTTCAAGGTTGACAATGCGAAATATAATGAAAAAATAGATATATATATAAAATAAAAATCCAGTTACCCGATCGCAGTGCAATCAAAACGCAATCAAAACGCTCGACTCGACGCGACTCCGTTGGACGCAAGTCAATTGCCATTTGCCGGCCACTAATCAAACGTAACGAAATTACTTACAAGCATAAACATGCTTCAAATCAGACAGGTTCGCCTTGAGAGCTGGCCAAAATGGCGTTGCAACGGTAAAGCCGGCGGCTAACTGCCAGCCAACTTCGCCACTAACTTGTTGCGCGACATTTACACGGAAGCAAAAAGCGCTAAGTGTGTGTGTGTGTCGGTGTGTGTGGTTGTGCGTCAGAAAGCGAATGAATTGAGCTATGTGGCGTATACGTGATATGCCAAATGCTACGCATGCAGCGACTGATCTGATCGAAAGAAGATCGAATCGATAGAGCTGTGAAAAATTACAGATAAGCATTCAACTAAAAAATGCTAAAGATAAATTTATATACAGCGTTTATCGAGGCATGTGACAGATAAATCTGTATGCATTAAACTGCAATTAAAATGGTAATTTCTATATACAATTATACAATTATTATTAAATATTAAATATCTGATTTTATTATTTAAATAAAATCAATAAAAATCGGAAAATCACACATTTTTAAACTTAATATCTTACATACGTATCCAAAAATAAAAAATATTTTTTATTAAACATTTATTTTTAAAAAATAACCCTAGAACAATTTTTCATATGCATCTCAGCACCAACAACATATGAATAACCAATATAAAAGTCAAGAGCGTTTGGAGCTACATATTAAATAAACATATACATATATACAAGCCCTAGGCTATCGTTATTTTTTACAGTTTGCAATCATCGTTCTCATCAAGAAAAAACTATTTTTACAGCTAAAACAACTTTTTGTGGTAATACTTATAATATTATATACATACTTTTGTACATTACTTAATTATCTAAGAATCACACAACATGCTTTGTTAAACAACTAAGATTTTGCACACTTTTTGCGTTAAAAGCAAGTAAAAACGTTGGAGTTGCATGTAACCAAGGGTGCAATACTCGTTTGCAGTATAAGAACCCAAACAAAATATTATCAATGAAATGAAAGTAATCTAGAGGACAAACCACGGCCAAAATGACATCCAACATAATAACCGGTTCAGCTTTGATACAGTTATGGGAATCTGAGATATAGGAGCTATGGATCCAAGAACTTTACATGTCAATGTTTTTGACTGATTTTTTACAACAAATTTAACTACCTCAGAATAATTTTAAATGTAGTTTTCTCAAATAATTTTTACAGCTAAAATCAATTAAAAATATAAATTTGCAATTCTCAATTTTGAAAAAATTTGTTTTTCCAAAAAAGTCAAAAACAAATTATTTCAATAATATTTTAAATGCAAAATCAGAATATAGAGGACAAATCATGACCAAAATGACATAAAACTTGAAAATGGTTTTAGTTTTGTCAAAGTTATTGGAGTTTGAAAATTGCAAATATAAAGAGAAATTAAGATTCATTTACACTTACACACTAAGTGTTTTTATTTAGCAATTCACAAGCTTTAAGTCTTGCCTGCGTAATCAAGCAAGCCAAGCAAATTTTTCATGAATTTTATCGGAATACAATTTTTAGAAAACTGTACACTAATTCCTTTTATTAAATAGTATACATGTGCTATATATACAACTGTGGCTTGCAACAGCTTATAAAGTGACTCAGAAATAATTGCATTAGTGAAGCTTGCAACCAAAAACCGATAAGCAGCGTTCAACAAATTGCAATATCAAATTCTGTGTGAGTGCAATATGTAATAATGTCAATCCAATAATAAACAAATAATAAGTAATCGAGCGAAATTGATTAAAACTTATCAGCTGAAAAAGTAAAGGAAGCACAAATTGATTTCGTAAACCATAAAGCGTAAATCGATTCAATAAAAGATGTTATTGCAAATCAAATGTCTCAATAGCTTTTGTATGTGGCAATACCAAATGCGTTGTCTGCGGACCTTTTATACTGGTTGTTGTTGCTCCCGCTGTTGATAAGGTAGTCGATCGCATTGCGCTAGTATTTGTGCATAAGCTTATCGTTCACGCAGTTTTATATTTAGTAGCATATATACTTTATATATTTTTCTTTTTGTTTATAATTTTTTATAATGATAATTCCACAAGCAGGCGCAGAAATCCGAATCTGAGCTCGCCTTCTCGAAGGGTAACAGCGGCAACTGCGCTGCTCTTTGGCTGGAAGCGTAACTGTGGCGTTCACGTTGTTGTTGTAACCGCGAACAAGTGCTCTTCACATATTCACAGATGCATACATGTGTGTGTTAATATGAGATAATACCTTGAACGTGCGTCAGTCAGGTCGTTGTCGTTTAACTGCCGCCAACGCCGCATAGCACATGTCTGCTGCTGCTGTTATTGTTGCTGTTGTTGTTGTTGTTATTATTACTGTTACTGTACATATTCCTATTACTGCTATTATACTTAATGCTTCTACGAACATTACATAGACTTCGCACCTGTGTGCAAAATGAAATGAAAAGTGTGCTGTAATGTTGCGATAAACAGCCCTAATTTAATCTCTCCATCTTTTCGCATTAGTCACCCAACAAAAAATATAAAAAACAAACTAAAAATATCATTAGCACGTTTCGCATTTTGATAAAGCCAACTGCGCATTTTCGGGGCTCATCAGTGATTAGTAACTGAATTTTTAGTTTTTCATTCGTTTATCACTTTCCGTGCACAAGGCGAGCCAAAGTTCAATACAAAACAAAAACAAAAAAACACAATAAACAAGGCGACCCACAACAGACAAGCCAAAAAAATTAACAAAAACACAAAGCACAAAGCTACGCTCAATTTCAATCTCATTTACATGTTGCATTGCTCAGCTCATGAGCAGCTTTTGAGCAGCGTTCTTCGAGTCAAGCAATTGAGAAATTGAGTGAGTTTGCGGAGCGCATGGGGAAACGGGGGAACTCACCACGCGGCGTCATTAATGAGCAGGAAATGCAATTCTTGTGCTTGCGGAGAGCAGATTAAGGCGGCACTGGTGAATTCTCGTGCTCAACACGGCTCTTATTAATGTGTGAGTGAGCGAGTTTTGTTGTTGCTTAATGGTTAATTTTTGAGCGTACATTTTTTGTGTGAGGAGCCTGCATAATGCTCAAATTGGTCAACATACATATGTACGCAACGATGTATGTACGTATGTATGTATTAATAGATATATTCAAAAATCTATTTTTTTGAGAGTTATCAAAGGCAGTTAAATATTTTGTATATAATAAATAAAAGCTGAATTATAAATTGCAACAAATATAAAATTATTTGTAGTGGGATTCCCCTATTTTACATTTTGTTTACATTACGAATATTATATACATATACATATGTACTGTTTTATTTATATAAATACTTATTATATACATGTTAAGAAAAATTATTTTATTGCATATATTTAATTTAGGAAAAAATTGCATTTTAAACTTGTAACAAAAAACATGGATTGTTTTAAGGCAAAACCCAACCCCGCACAGCCCAACCCCGCACAACCCCAACCGCCTGCCCACAAAAAAAAAATGCTAGCTAATTGCCATGATAGCGACGCGGCAGCGCAGCAGCTGCGATGCATTTTTTTTACAAGTGTGTTTATGTACATACATATAAGAATACGTAAATGTGTGTGCTGATTAAGCAGCTGTGTGCGTGTGCGAAATAAAAAAGCGACACAAAAAATGTGGTGAGTACTAAATTTGAGATATTGTATGCGCGTCTCTCTATCTGTGTGCTTGCATTGTTCTAGCTGGGCTTACATGTGGCTGTGTGAGCGAATGGCCAACAAATTTGAGTGATTCTTTTTTTTATATCGCTTTACTGCTGTCAGGCCCTCAGTCGTAATACGCGTGGATGTGTGTGTGTGTGTTTGTGTTAATTGTAAGCTATATTTCTTATAGTAATTGTCAACAATGTTAGGCCACGACAGCTGAGCGCCTGAGTTGCATTCAGTTGGGACTGGCCAACTACTCAACTGACTCCGGCACCGGCTATTTTGGCAGCGCTGCGCGCAGTCGGCTGGCTTTTTATCAACGCGCGCTGGCGTCGCAGTCGCCGCCATCCAGTGCAGTTGGCGAGAATTGCATTGCGTTGCACTTGGCTCTCTTGTTCGCCTGGTTCTCGCTCGCTCGCTCACCGCTCAGCTCGGCTTGATGTTCATGTCAGTGGACTTTCTGTGTATGCGTGCGGCTTTACCCCGTTTGTTGTTACTCCTAAAGTTCTCGCGTTTGCGCGCCACTGCCACTCAATGACTCAATGTGCGCTCTCTCTCTCTCTCTCTCCTCCTTCTCTCTCTTTCTCTCTCTCTCTCTCTTTCTTGCTCTCCTGCTACTGCCTGCTGCCTGTTGTTGCGTTCTCTCAGCATTCTAGTAGTGGTTTTTTGTGTGTGCTTTTTTATTTGCAAGCATGAATGCGCTTGTATGCAATTTTGACGTCGCTGTCGTCGTCGTCAGCGCTGTCTTCGTGTTGTTGTGATATAATTTTGCAGTCGGCTTCGGCAGTCGCATAAACACAACGCATCCGATATGCAACGGAACGCATTTTCGGACGCGGCCCGAGTCGTTCCGAGGTGTAGCGTCCGACGATCGCGTATATCAATCGTAAAGCATTAAGCGCATTCCATATTTCCATCACAATCAGTTGCAGACCAATCCAAAATGGCAAAGCATACAACAAAAAACAAAAAAACCAAAAATGTTACCCAAAAAGTGTCAAGCTTAAACAAAATAAAAATAAACAAAAAAAAACTAAATAAATAAATAAATAAAACAAGAAAAGAAAATCTAAAAACTGCATTAACTATAAATTTATATACGGTATATTAAAATATGTGCAGTGCAGTGTCAGTTACAACATTTTATTAGCTCCCCTCATGGTATTTTAATTTGAGAACAAGAAGAAGCGCAGCACCAGCAGCTGTGACACATTGCGTATACGCAACGTCTGCCCTTTGGGCAATGTACGCACTTGGCTTTCCATTGAGTCGTCGCCCGCGCGTTGCTTTTTCGGTTGTTCTTGACTGACAACTGACAACAACAGCAACAACAATAACAATAACAACAATAGCGAAGCTGCAATCGCTGCCCGCGTGTGTGCGTATATTTACTTGTGTGTCTGTTTGTATGTGTGTGTTTTAATGTGCGGTCGCTGGCTGCTGCAGTCGCCGCCGCAGTCGTCAACGCAGTCACCGTCGCAGTCGCAGTCGCCGCTGTCGCTGGCATGCAAAACGCGGAAAACTTTTTTCGTTCACTCGCAAAATTTTTATAGAATGCATTTTTATTTCGGTCTTTTGGTTGAATAGTTGCACTGCCCCGTGGTGTGTGCGTGTGCCACTGTGTGTGTGAGTGTGTCCGTGTGTGTGTGTGTGTGTGCATGTGCGTTAAATTTATTATTAATAAATTGTATAATTAATATCATTTACGCAAATGTGTGACAAAAGCGCTGCACATGCCATTCAAAAGAATTGTGCTTAAAATATAATTTAAAAAAACAAAAATTCATAGGAAAACAAAATAAATTAATAAATATAGGAATAACACCAGACGTGCGAATACAAAAACATGTTTAAACAAATTGCAAATGAACAAAGCTTATGCATACACATGAATATAGTATATATGTACATAATAATTTCATTGCCAATCGAATACATCACGCACCGCATCTCATATTCGATATCGCTTCATTTTCACTGCACTTTTGATACGTTCCAACGAAACCAAAGCGAAAAAAATGCATTTGTCGTGCCAAATTTGCTAACACAAACGAAAAAAAAAATTAAAAAAAATGTATAAAATAAAGTTCAAATAAAAAAATGAAGAAATATTAAAGAAGAAAAAAGTACTTCAGCATACAAATGAACTGCGGCAAACTTCAGTAGCAGCAGCAGCAGCAGTTAAACAAAACAAACAATGCAGCCAAAAATAATAATAAAAATGAAATACTAAACAGAAGTAGAGTAGAAGTAGCAGCAAGTGGTGTAATAGAGCGTGGTTGGGCGCCTGCCCGGTGGGTGGCGAACTTTATGTGCAAGCAAAATGTAACAAATTTTTGTCAGTTTCAATTTTCGTCAGACAGACGAGACCCCACCAACTTAACCAGTTGCTACAGCAGCAGAAAGCAGCAGCAACTTCCAAAACCCAAGCGCAGCTCCACCATGACAATGGTCCAGGTCTCTCGGAGTGCTCAGGCATTTACTTTGCCGTCGGGGTTTGCAGCACAGCAGCATAATGAACAAGAACCAAAAAATAATAAAAACGCTCTCACAGATATATGCTAGAAAAAATGGCAAATTAAATAGCCGAAAAAAATTGCCCGGTTAGCAGCGAATTGGCCATGCGCTGCAGCTGCGCAGCATTTCCAATGCCAAAATGACCTTAACCCGTGTGCGCCCCCCATAGATGTGGCAGCTGAGCAACTGGCCCAAACTGAATGCAGCGCAGCATTTGATTTTCGCATTTCCTTGGCTTACCTTCCGTTCGTTAGAATTTTTTTTTATTTTTTTGCGCATTCTTCTTCCATTTTTTTTTTGCTTATCCTTTTGCCCAAAACTTAAATTACTATTTACAATGGGTTTCAGTTGTTTTTGTTATTTTTGTTTTAAATTTTTCTCTCTTTTTTTCGTGCTGCATAGCTGCAACTTTTTTAGCGAATATTTTTCTGAAATTTTTCGCCTACCCTCAACTTGTAGTATATGACCCCACCATCTGCGCAAATCACCCAACTCTTTGGCCAAGCAGCTTGCTAATTTCATTTGATATTTCAGTTTAGTTTTTTCGCAGCTCTACCTTTTTTCTCTAAAGTAGCGTTAAGTAAATTTGATAAAAAACAAAATGGAAAAAAATTGCAAAGTGGCGCTCAATCTTATCAGCAGCTCATTGAAAAGAGTTCTGCGCTGCTGCGTGAACGTGAGCGCAGAGTCAAATTATTAAACTGAAGTGCATAAAAAAAGATAAAAACCAAAATGAAATGAAATAAAATAAAAAGCGTTAATTTACTGGCATTTTTTGAATAGTTGAAATTGATTAAATGTATCTTAAAGATACACATTTCAGTGATTATGATCACGCATTTTCAGCACTTTTCACACGTATCCCAACTGTTGCTCATCATTTTTGTTTGCCATTCTAGATAATAAACAGCAACAGCAACAACAGCATCAACAAACACAACAGCAACAACAAAAACATTTATGTTATTAAATTTATGTTGAGTTAAATACAAAACAAACGCAAAAACGAAATAGAATAAGAAAAAGTGCAATCTATTAAAAAACAAAAACAAAACAAACGTTAAAATAACAACAACAACAACAAAAACTATCAAAAATAATTAAAAAAGTAGCGGCTACTTTTGAATTATTTTTAATGCTGCATAAATAAAAAATGTTATGTTAGAACATATCACCAAATACAACATCAAATTACAATTATAATTATAATAATTAATACACACACAACCAATAATAACAACTATAAAAATTCCAACAACTGCAACAACGCCAACAAATACAATCGCTGCTGTCTGTAAATTGAACATAAAAGAAGATACAAATGCAAAAATAACAACAACAGCAACTCCAATATATAAAAAAGAAAACCTGAAACCGTTTCATTTTTTACGGTGCACATTATTTACTTTGTGCGCCACATACAAAAAAAGGAAAACACCAACCAACCAAAAGTCCAAAAAATATATAGCATCAAAAAATCTGCAAACAACAATAACAATAATAATTGCCTGCATTTGGCCTTTTGTGCGCGCACCAAATAAAAAAAGAATTTATATTGTATATAGATACTACATATAAAAAAAATTATATGCATATATACACTATATAAATATATTGTATACGCTGCTCAGCAACACCAACAAACATACCGACAACACCAGCAACAACAACAACATCAGCAGCAGCCGAGACACAATTACAGCAGAACGCCCCAACAACTCCGACAACACAGCGCTGAGTACTGTGCCACGTCCAGCGGGGCTGTAAATTATTGTTGTTGTTGTTTTGTTTTTTCAACAGTCTACGTGAATAGCAGCAGCAGCATCAGCAGCAACATCGTCTCATCAGCATCGGCATCCACATCAATTTGGCTTTTGGGCAAAAGTAATATTAGAAAAATATATGTGATGCTATGCACATCAGCAGCTATGAATTATGTACGTATTGGCCATAAGTTAGTTAACATATTTATGATTTATTAATTAATTATTGCACCAATTTATTTATGACTAAGCCAGGGCTTAAGATAAGCCCCTTAACATAACCCCACTTGCAATTTACTGGAAGTTTTAGCTCTATTATAATATGTTGTAAGCCACTGCCCGTTTATTTTAAATTCAATTATCAATAACCTTGCACAACTCCTTTCATTTCACTTTCTGGCCAAGTTCTACGTTCGCTTATCAATAAATTATACGAATTTCAGCAATGTCTCAATGACATTGTCCTTCAATGCATAAATCGCCAGCAAAAACAACAGCAATGAAAGCGAATAAAAGCGAATTGTGCAAACAAAGATACACAATGGGCCAGCTTATCAGATACACACACATGCGTACACACACACATGTGATCAGTGCGTATTGCACACAAAAAGATACGAAACACATACACGAACTTAAGGACACAAGTTTAAGCAACTGAAAAGTGCATTCGCCCGGATATAGATATAGATATAGATACAGCTATATATATAGAGATATAGCTACATCTATGCATATAGATAGATATGTCAGAAACAATTACTTATGTGTTGTAACTGTAATAATTAATATCAGCTCGTTCACAAATACCTGTGCACAGAGCGGAAGCGTTGTCATACTGCCAGCTTAAACGACTTATCTGCAGCTGATCATCTGATCAAAATGCCAGCGAAGATAGTTTTTTAATTCACAATATGCGCAATCAGCGAGCGCTCAACACATAAACTTGCATGTGTGCACGTTCCTTATCAGGTGCCTCACTGACGCAGCCGATTCTGACCCAAATTGCGAAAAAAAACGACTAAAAAATGCGACAACTCTGACAACACACAACAGGCAGAGGCGGAGGCCACTCTGACTCGCCTCGCTGATACGGCGGCTACTTGTGAAATCTCGGCAGCAACAAAAAATTAAGCAACAAATTATTGAACAAAAAAATATGTAAAAACAAAATTTTATTTATTAGGCGTTGCTGCCTGGTAATTGCGCAAAGAAAACATGAAAATTTTTATACATATAGTACATTATACATATAATACATTATATATATAATATACAAGTATATACTTAAGTTGATGTACTGTGAGCAACAAACAAAAAAATACGAAAAAATGAGAACGCCCAAAGCGGAAATATTTTGCAGTTTCTTATCAGGCGCAAAAAATTGATTTTATTTTGTTGCTAAAATTTTCGCCACGAACGAAATTTTTATTTTCTTTTTTCGCAACCAAATATATATATAAGCTTTTTATATAGTATTTTATATAAAAGCAAATCTGTGCAGCTGCAGCTGCAGCGATCGCTTGAAGTCCGCACTATTGTGCGACTTGACGCGCATAGTTCAAATTATCGCAATTTAATTGTTATTATATTTGTGTACATAAACACATACACACACACACACACATATATATATATATATATATATATATATATATATATATATATATATATGGCAGCCACAAATACAAATGTATGCGAGTGTGTACATACTATTTTCACAAAAGCTTTGCTGATAACAGCGCGCGTAAAAAAATAACCCTTCGATACTTATATTTACAATATGTCGTAAATAAAATGATTTCTCTATTGTTTGTTTAATGGCTTGCATCATATTAGAAATTAGAGGCGCACAAATTGCAGCTATAACTAAAATAAATACACATTTATACATATATATTTAACTTAAAATGGTATTCTTTTAAATATTTTTAGAAGTTGATATTTGATTTTATTGAACTGCAACCGCAGGAAGTAAGCACAAAAAAAACCATAAAGAAATCATTATACATGACTCAAAACTTCTGATGATTAATTATTTGTCATGTTATTTATTTCTTAATATTTCATACTTTTTTCTTTGTATTTATTTATTTATAATTTCGGACAACTGCCGAAAAAGGTCAGAATTCCATTTCATTATGTTTTTGTACGCTGGCAAAGCTGCTGTGAATTTATTCTTTATTTTATGGTGTAAATATGTGGATATATTTAAAAGAAAACAAATGTGTAAATAGTAAATTTCTGATCGAATTTCGTTTGCTAAATGCGTTGCAGCTGCTTTGCCACATACGAAATATAGATAATGGCAACTCAAACTCCGAAAGTGTTTACCATTTGGGCAAAAGATAACACGCGCTGCATTGGCAGCTAAATGTGTGCGGTAAGTAAGTGCAATGCATCATAAACAAACTAAAATAACAACGTGACAAATGTGTGAACATTAAATACATTTTATAAAAAGCAACAAATACAAGCAGAATTGGCAAACAAAGCAAAATGCCAACTGCTGACTTGGCTAAAACGCTGCCGAACTGTGGTAAATGCATTGCCTATCCGCTGGCGCTCGGCCACACACGACGCTCGGTTGTAAATAAATATAATGTAATTAGCTGCTGGCCACAGTGCCAGACATTTAATGCAAGGCAGGCACTTGCAGCCGTTGCCCTCCTAAAAACATCAATGTCTTGGCCGCTTGGAAATCGGTTGCCAATCATTGGGCTACCAAACATTTAACAAACGGAAACAGCTGTCTCCCCGCTGGCATGCAGATCTATGCTATAGATGTTGAGGATAAGGGTAGCCAGGAGCTAGCTGGCTGCACTTCCAGCCAGCAGGCAGCTAGACAACGTCAAGCAACTGCCAAAAGGAAGCTGCTACCAAACACTCTACGCTCAGAACGCAGCAAAAATTTGCAGCCGGCTGTTTGGCTGGTCAAACTTGCAGCAAATGCCCTGGCAAGCTAAGTTGCCACATGCGCCTGCTGCTACAGTTCTAGCCATAAAAGCAGCAGCAGCAACAGCAACAACAACAAAACACTGCAAAATAGTTACAACTGACTGGGCTATGCAGAAAAACTTGGCTAACGACTTTTTTCCGTTGGCGCTCTTGACTTTTGCATTGAAAATCGTGCAATTCACCTGCTGCCTGCCGCCTAGCAGTAACTAAAGCAACAAAAACAATGACGTTGAATGCATCTGCATCTCAGCAGCGACGCCGTCTCCGTCGCCATCGTTGTTGTTGCCATCGGTTGCATGTTAATGTTACAGCTGCACTTGCACTTGCAGCAAATGCCGCGTCGTCGTCATGAATGACGCGGCTTAGACCCATTTCCCCCCTAGCCACGCCCCCTTACTCGCTACCTTTACCCCGTTTGCAGCCAATGCGCGTTGTTCCCTTCCCTGCATCCACGTGCAATTATTTTTCTAGGCTGCGGCCGCAAATTGCACGCCTGCATCTCAGTCTATGTGTGTGTGTCTGTGTGTGTGTGCGTGTGTGTCTCTGTGTGTGTGTGTGTGTGTGTGCGGCTGCTTCTTGGCTGCCTTTTTGTTGATTTTACAAGGTGTGGAATGACTTTGGTAGCGCCTGCTGCTGCTGCTGCAACATCGTCAAACTTCACGGCTTCATTTTGGCTAAGCCAAGTCCAAGCGCAAGTTGAGCTGATGCCGCTGCAATTGTTGTTGTTGTTGTTGGTGCTGGCACGTTTATGGTCGCGTTTTAATGTAATTGTTGTTGTATTACAGCAAATTTGTACGCTTTGATTGTTGTTGTTGCTCTTGCTGTTGCTGTTAGCTACTTAACTGTTTGTAATTTGCCATTCATGTTGTCGGCCCAATGTGGCTATTTGCCGTATTGTTGTTGTTGCTTGGAAATCAGCTCAGTTGACGCTAATAAATTTGTTAAGGTGTTATTATCGTGTGCCACTTGGCCATGGCTGCTTCCTTCGTTTGATTGATAAAGCAGCATTTGCCAGCGATCGTTAGGTGTTGGCCAAGTTACAAAAGCAAAACAGGTAGCCAACTGCCAATTTTCAGATATTAAACAGTCGGAACACTCAAAATTGCGCCCGCAAGCATTCGAGCATACTATTAACCATCGCATCGAGACAATTTCAAATGCAACACTTTGCCGCAATTGCAACTAATTAATGGTACTGTGGCATTTTAAGGCCATAAAGCCGACGGCTTTAGTGGTTGGCAATGGTCAACACCCACCTAATGCAAAATTTATTATGACTTTGATGGAAAGGATGTGCAAGGAGCGAGCGCGCGCGCAACAATTGCACGACTCAAGTGACTTAATAAACGACTAAACCGACTAACTAACTAACTGACTGACTGACTGACTGAGTGACGAGCAAATGACTGATGACAAACATAACGGTTGAGAGAGTGCACAGTTCGCAGTAGACGTAGCCCGGTTATTAGTTAAATGGCGTATAATGGATGAATAACTCGAAATACAGTAGTCGGTAACAAAATAGTAAACAAAACAATAAGTATTAACAATAACAACAACAGCTGCGACAACAACAAATCAAGTAACAACTTTGCAGGCGGGTGTAACCGACTATGCAATTCTCGTGCACAAAATAATAACAGCTTAAAACAGTCGAAAACTGTCTTATATATTATTGTTATTTTGGAAAATTATCATTTTTTTGTAATTTGTGGGGGCGGTTTTGGGATTCACATATAGATTTAATCGATTTAATCGATGGGCGTAACCAAAAAATTCTCTGCGTGATCTTTAGAGAAGGTCATCAGTAATATGGCTGAAAAATGTATGCATCTAGCTTAAAAACTGAAGGGCTATAAAAAAAATGTCAGCGAAAAATTTGAAAAACATTTCATTTTACACTAATTGCGTTCATACGTACAGACACACGGATAGATAGCAAGATGGACATTGCATAAACCCAATATACTCTTTTCACTTCGTGAACAAGTATAAAAAATGGCAAAACGCGTGCTTTTGTGTTTGGCAAACTGTTAAACTGGCGTCGAAGAAGACTCCGCAACGCGTAGCGAAGCGAACGAACGAACCGGACCACACCTTAATAATTACTTAAAAGGAAAATAATTTACGAAATTGCATTCATAGTTCAGCTCGCTGCTGCAACAAAAGCCAGCCATAACAAACAACAATGCCAGCGAAAATAAAACAAACGACCAAGGCAAAAATAAAATAATACAAAAAAAAAAAAAAAATAAAATATACTATTTTTGTGCGAAACCAGTAAAAGTACAGTAAAAAGAAACAGCAGAAGAAATATTACTCAAACACAGCGCGTGGCCATTTTGTGTGACAGGTGCACACACACGACCATATTGAGTTTCCCGTGGCGCGCATTGGCAAACATTTGTCGAGCTACTAGATACTAGATACTAATAGAAATGCAGCTGCCGAGCAACTTGTGGCCCAGTGGCCCTGTGCTCACTGTACCGCGGTCGCTGAGCAGCCACAGCTAGGACTTAGTATCGTCTCTCCTGGCGGTTTATTGTCATATTCTGGCTAAGCTGACTTTGGCGCATAAGCTCTGCGACGTTTGGCGGCCTGAACAACTTTAATTGCTGACGCTTATCGAGCATTTTGCGTAGTTTAATTACACGAATTGCCACCCAGTTTTTGTGAAATTCCACGACATACGGGACGTATGAGTAATTTGTGAGCTTATTTATCAACTCGCACTTGTAATGAAATTTGTCACGTTTACCGCAAACGCTCGAACAAACACAACAACACATTTTTTTGACACATTTACATGGTCAGACCGGGCCAAGCCGGGCCAGGTCAAGCCGAAGCCAGCCTGGTGCCAAGTCCAGTCGATACAAACCTATCCAATACAATCCAATCCGTTCCGAGCGGCTTTGCAAGGCATTCGCGTAGAAAATGTGCTAAACAAACACAAATGAATTTGCACATTCGGATTCAAATGCGAAACGACAACAAAAAAAAATACACACAAAAATTATTGACAAATAGCAAAAGTAATAGAGATTACCCGAGGCAAAAAATAATGTTTATACAAAAAAAAAAAACAAGCATATCTATATATATTTCCATAAATAAATAGGCTTATGTAGAGTCTTAGCTAAAAGACAATCTCTTTCCAGAGTAATACAAACTGTTACAATAAAATATTATCAAAACAAAACTTTTATATCCCAAATAAAATAAGAATCAAAGGAGGCCCATGGAACTAAAATAGAATTATTTTTCATTATTTTTTAATTTTGTATATAATCTAAAAATGTTATATATATTTTTTGGAGCTCGATTAGACCTCATTCCACATACATATAATTGTATCAATATTAATAGTTGTTTTATATGTCTTAACAACTGAGTAGGCACTAATCCAGCACACTCTAGGGCAACTGTCTCAGTTATTTATATTGCGGAAGTTTTCTATAGTGCACAGCTGTAGCATGTTTATGAACACGCCTAAGAAACCCTGCTGGCCGCACAAAGTTTTTATTTTCAAAAAGTTATCTAAGCCCGCTTATTCTTATAATATATCAGTTAATTTGAAATAGCATTATTGTCTCGTGTATATACCTGTGGGTAAACTGATTTACTTCTTAATCATATTTAACGAGAAACATTTTCATAATCCTGGCAGACATTTATTTGCACGCGCCTTAAAATATCCTGTCTCAGTCGCTTTCATCTTTGCACAAAACTTTCGAGTACTTTTCTCAATGGCATTTTGCTAATGGTGAGGAAAATGTCAGTCAGCCAACGCAATCTATAAGTTTTGTACTCAGTTTCGAGCAGAAGTGACGTGCCATAGCAGATACACAAATGCAAAGATATACATAGGTATATATCAATGCAGATACAGATATAGATATAGATCGAAACGGTCAGACAAACAATTTAGTCCGTCACAGACGTCGTGTAACCTTCGGCTGCTTGGCAACAGAAACTAAAGCCGTTGAAAAGCAAGGCATAGCTGAGAAATAATAATAGTAAATATGAGAAATTGCATCTATTTTATTTGCGATTTCGATTGTCTGGCCAAGAAAGCCGCATAGCCGGCCCAGACATAGTGGTGGGGGAAAATTACGCCCAATGACAAACTAAAGGAAGAATGCTTCAAAAAAATATATACTTACGTAAAAAAAACTAATGCAATATAATACGCAATTGGCAGCTGTATCTTTTGTGCCAGATTGAATTTCAGTCAATTCGTTTTTGCCATAAATTGAGCAGCAATCAGATGTTTTATACAAAATTGACGTCTTCCATAGAAATGGAGTTTGCTTTTACAATTGTATAATTTATTTGTTAACAAAATAAAGAGTAAAACGCAGAACATATAAATTTTAATATCTGATAAAGATAATAAAATAAATATTTTTTAAATTATATAAAAAGAAAAAGAAAAAGAAATTAACTTGGAGTGAGAACATGCGGGTGCGCCGCAACCAACGACTACGAGCAACCACAACAACTAGCTAGAAAAACAACAATAACTCACGTGTGTCTAAGCGCCTATGACAAGAGGAACGCCGACGTTGACGCCGGCAGAGATGAACGCTGCCGCTGCGGTCGCCATACCATACACACACACTCTCACACACACACGCCGAGACGCTAAAAACCATGAACTGGAAAACCTTGAAAACTTGACTGCAATTTTTATTTGTTGCGAATTTAATTTGCGCCGTCGTTTTTCGTATCTGTAAGATACTTTTTTGTGTTGCTATTGCTGCTGCCGCAGTGACAAAATGTTGGCAATTTTCTTTGTTAAATTTTTTGTATATTTTTGTAGTTTAATTAAAATTGCACCCTAAAATACAGCGAGGAGCTCACTAAAACGTTTTGCGAATGCCCGCTAATGCATTCCAAATTAATTGCATTTTAAAACGCGTCGACATAAGCCAATTTATACAAAACATGGCAACCCTGGCCAGCTATATAGAAATAATTGCAGCGCATAATTGACAAGTGAATTTCATTATATTCTCGCACTCCCTACCTGGTTTTACATGCGTCTTTGCCGTATTTTAGCTGTTTATGCTTTGCGCTTCTTTAACATTTCTTTTTTTTTTAATTTTTCTTCAGTTTTCTTTTTTGCTGCGCACACTCGCATGTGATTATATTACAGAGGTCTATTTAGAGGCCCATCTGCCGCTACCCCAACAAGCCACGCATGTCCCAACCACATTATTACAATTTCTTGCTAATTTTTTTTCTTTTTATTTCATTTTCTTTTGTTTTGTGTTTTCTTTATACTGCCTAGTTGCGACCTGTGCAGCCCATAGGTTAGTTAGTTCTCAAGATGGCTGGAGGTTACAAGTAGGCTGCAATTGTTTAATAGATAATTCGATTTGGTTAAGTGCATTCACGTTCCGCAGCAACCACTTACACTCTCTCCCTCTCTATCTGAATGACATTAATTTTTATTATAAACTAAATTATTAGTGCCTAAGTGGCCATATGCTTTGTGTGGCTATTATTACATTTATTTTCTTTTTTTTTGCATAGTTACATTGGCATAAATTATGAAATACTTCTGGCTGGCTTTTTAATTAGTCATTTGCCTTTGACAGCACAGGCGTAATGCGGTTAAAGCCAACAAAGCTAACAAATTGATTAGAGCACAACATGAATTGGCCTATCCAAGCTACACTCGCTGCAGTCAAGGCCTATCACATCACCCCCCCTTTCCCCACCTCCCCTATGTGCGCTACCTGAGCGTCAAATGTCAGGCGCCCCCAAATGAGACGACAACGACGCCAACGTGGGCGACGTTTGGCGGCACCAAATTTGGTAGAACTAAATTTACAACAAATTGCAATAATAAATAAAATGAAATACAATGCACGCCTTAGTTTAAACTACACAAAATCAACAAATTGTTGTTATATTGCTGCTTGGCTGGCTGGCAAAGTGCAACACAATTAACACCCCAAATGCACACAGGCTTATAGTTTTTTTTTCGTTAACAGTAAAATTTGTTTGTTTAGCGAATTTTGCCACAGACAGCAGACATACACACATACTCATACACATACATAATATCTATACATAGAGAGTTACTGTTGTACAAATTTTCATGTGCACATAAAGGCTTGTTAATGAAAATAAGCAACAAAGCCAAGCGGTCACAGACAACCAGACAAACCGACAGACACTCAAGCTCGCAGGCAGGCCGCATGCAAATGCAATGCACAAGCAGCTCAAAAAAAACGCACACCAAAAACAAGTTTTGCAAAAAAGAATTAGAGAATTTTCAGCGTGTACGAAAATGCGCAAAATACACTAAATAAGTAGAAACGTCAATAAGCAACGAAAAAAAGAAAAAACAAAAAAATAAGCAAAAAACACAAATGGGCGCACTAAGCGAAAAAACAAACATGGCAAATGTAGAAGCGAAGACTTTGTGAAAAGCTGTCAAAAGCGGCGCAGGTCTAATCAAATATGCGTAAATACATGGAAAACTATGCAGAAGCCAGAGTTGGAAGCTTAGAATATTATAAGTGGTGCAGCCAACGCCCTGGCCCTGGCGCACAAGCTGGGCTTTACGAAATAAATAAAAGCCTACAATGCTAAGAAAATAGAAAATTATAACGAATTTTTAAATTTAACTGCTGTCACTTTGAGAAAATTGACGAAGATTTTCACTGTCCCAAATTCACTTATGCAAAAACCAGAATTTAAAAAATATGCATACAAGTATTCTGTTTTTCTTTTGTATGCTTGTTTATATATCATTATTATTTTTATATTTCCTAAACTGCATTTTATTTTGACTTTAACTTTGAACTTGAATTTACATATTATATCGAACAGTTTTTTTTATGCAAAATTGTGATAAAGCATAAAAGCTGCGCTGGCTGCTCACACGCCCAATTGACGTTCATGCATGTCTAAGTTCACACACACACACACACTTTGACTTAACTGCAGCTGTAACTGTAATACCATATTACACACACTGCGCTTTGCGCCGCATTCGTTAATTTTCGTAATCATGCATATACCTACTATTTTATACATTTGCTTTTTGATTTTTTGATTCAGACCTCTTGATAAGTTCAAGATCAATGCGAAGTCCAATTACAATGCATATATTTAGAAATTGCCGGATCTGATATTAAGTATATTTCTAATCATATAAAATTAAAAGTAGGCTTCAATACATTTAACTATAAAAACAAAACTTTTACCTTAATCCAAAATTCTTACATATTGTTCCTATGCCAGCTATACGCATATATTAGCGTAATTCGTGAGAAAATTACTATACACTCCGCTATGGAAGACACAGTAAATAGACTTACAATCGATAGATCAATAATGAAATCTCAAATTATTATAATTACTTGTAGACTCAAATATCTGCACACAAAATGCCATTCTATTTAATTTGTTTTTCCTTTTTTTTTTTGAAATACTAACGGTAATTGCCCGACTTGAACGAACTAAATTAAATATTGAAATTGAAGTCCGACTGACTATTATGAATTCAAAGCAGGCAATTTCATTGAAAATCAAACTTTTCGTAGCTGGAACATTTTTTTACACGGGTATAAATATTTTAATCGCTACAAAACTTGTCTAATCGAGCATTAAAGGCCAACAAAATGGAATTAGTTAAATAGGAACCTTTTTGAGTACGTTTTGCCCACGGCAATTAGACATAAATTAATCGCTTTTAATTAATAAGCACATTTTGTTAAAGCCGCAACGAGGCGACTCGATGGGCTGCAATTTGAATAAATGTTGCGCGTAATTATTATTTGTGCGACTCGGTAAAGT
This sequence comes from Drosophila nigromelanica, assembly GCA_004149465.1. Lineage (NCBI taxonomy): Eukaryota > Metazoa > Arthropoda > Insecta > Diptera > Drosophilidae > Drosophila > Drosophila nigromelanica. The sequence goes on along the minus strand of SCDS01000110.1, from coordinate 88,644 downwards.
AAATAAATGAAATATTTAGCTAGAAATTTTATAAGTCGAATGCGACACGTTGCCAAGCCTAGCCCCGCACCCGTACACACACCCAGGCCACGCCTGCACAACAACTACCCCACAGCACACCCCCTCCCCAAACACCCCCTGCTTATCGCCAACGTCCCGCATCGTTTGACGTTTGCGGAATTAAGCGCTGAAATTGTAACCAAATATGGCACAACAAGTTCAATTCTAATTCTAATTTACTGAGACGCTTTGTGGAACTGTCCGGTTTTTCTTGCCAGCATTTTACATTTTCGTATCAATTGATTCAAGGTTTTATGTGGCGGCTTTTGATTTGATTTTTGTTCTCCCTCTTTTTTCTTTATATATTATTTTTTGTACAGCGACAGTGGGCTGTTTATACAATATGCGTCTCTATGTATATACAATATATATACGTATACAAATCGTGCGCTTTCGTTGGAAGTGACAAGAAATGCATTCTTAAGTAATTGAAATTAACGCGAATTCAAAACAAATGCCAGCACACTAAATTCACTTTTTGACGGAATTAAAACTAAAATCATGTTATCCTATTCAAAAATGCATATTTATATATTTTAAATTTCTTTACTTAGAATTAAAAACGATTTAAATATTATATTTCAAAATGTCATTTGATAAAATAACCACAAGAGTTTAGAGTTAAGATCTCACATCTTATAAAATATTTAAGAAAACTTATTATGTGCTTTGGACATTTTAATATGAATTTATATTTTTATTTAAATAAGAATTTTCTTTTTTTTAATGCTATTTATTTTGTTTATATAGTATATGGTTGAATTTAAAAGTTATTTAAAAAAAATTTCAAATTGTGGCGCAATTTAAAACCTTAGCCTATATAACTTTTAATTGAAGTGAATAACTGTCATGAGTCGATTTGCTTTTCTGCCTCAAACTGCAAATATTTGCCGGCTCACAATTGCCGCGAACCTTAGTTTGAATCGCGTTTCCACAAATCACAGACAATCACGTCAGGCGCCAGTTACTGAAACCCTTAACAAACGAGAACAGCCGCAAAAAAAATATAAAAAATCTTCAACGCACACAAAAAATGCAGGCAGATACGAGTGCTCTGCCAGTTGCCTGCCGCTTCAGGATAACACACAGCATACATCGCGACACACACACATATGCGACGTGTTGGCATATTGTGGCAGTTGTGTGTGCCAACAGCAGCCGCGAAAAAATTGGCTGATGCTCGTCCGTGCAAGTCCCGTCTTATTTGTTGTATTTTTTTGTGTTGCCTCCAATGCAATCAAGTGGACGATGCATTAAGCGAGAAAAAAACGCAGCCAGTATTTGTTGCTGTGGCTGTTGCTGTTCTGCTTGTTTGCGCGTTATGCCTGGAGAACTGCAACAACGCCCAGTCTGTCTGGTCCATGACGGGCCAGGCCTAAAAGGATTAAGGCGATCTGTGCGAAATCCGCGCAATTATCCTTTCATTGGATTGGGGCCCACTGCGGCTGCTGCTGTTTCCGTTCGCCTGTATGGGCGATGCCTGAAGCAATTAGTTGCATCACTCAACACTTTTTTGTTGCCACTTTTTGGCCAGTTGACTTTTGGCTACATGTGCCAAAGTGGCGTGTATCCCAAACCCAACTCCGCAGCGTCAACAGTGTCTGGTCGCCACTTGGCTTTTGTTGCGCGCATTGTTAACGCTGCGTATACGTAACGTGCTTGCTCTGCACTCATGTGGCAATCATTTTTATGAAGATTCTATTTATACTCGTTTACAAACTGAAAAGAGTATTTTGAGTTTGTGCAATGACCGCCGTGCTGTCTGTCTGAATGTAATTTTTTCCGCCGCGATTAAAACTAGTCATTTGTAATATATTTTGTATAATGTATAATACTCGATTCGATTTAATCCATATCCAGTTTTATGGTTCATATACCTCGAGTTTCGTGATAAAAGATCCATATTTCCCTCAGTCTTAGAGGTAGATTTACAAAATTTGACAGGCAGATTGCAGCTTTTAAAACTCGCGCTAAGAAAAAACTCGTCCACGTCCACACTCGCCCCTACAAATTATTTCTCAAAGGTCTGAATAATAATTCAAACCATTTTCGACCGTTTTAAAATGTTATTATGCTGTGGACGAGAATTGCGCAGTCGGTTACACCCGATTGCAACGTTTTTACATGGTTTTTTTTCTTTTTTGGCAGTGGGTTTGGGAGATGGCTACGTGTCCATTTGAAGTACACACTTAAGTGGCCCTAATTGGTTTCACACACGCCCCCCATCAACAAGTGGGGATGCTGCCAGTTTTGGGTAACTCGGATGCTCAGTTTAGAGGTGGTGCTGTGCTGTCAAAAACAAGGCTTCTATTAACTGCCAGTCAACTAACCAACTTCGTCCATCCGTACGTTCGTCTCTATGTGCGTCTGTCTGTCTATCGTTCCGTCTGTCTTCCTGTGGCGGCAGCTTCACTCACTGAGCGACGACGGCCCCATTCATGTCCGTGTCGAGTGCACAACTGTTGAGTGTGCCAGACGACGAGAACAACAACAACACCGAGAACTCCTTGACTAGGTGGAGCAACTAGCAGTCGGGTAAGGGGCGGCTGTGGGATGCTGCAAATTTAAATGTGCTCTCATGAAAAATAGTTTACTGCCACTTGTTGGCTTCCCTGAGCCCTGCTGCTGCTAGCATTTAAATTGAAATGCCAGCTGTTTCAGTTGTTGTTGTAGATATGTCATCATTTGCTCGTTGTTCGTGCCATTTGGCGTTTAGTGGCGTTGCCGTCGCCGTCGCTGTTGCCTGCAAGCTAAGCCAAAACCCATTCATTGTAAATTCAACTAAATCCATGAATAAAATTTTGTTGCCAGCATCGTCCATCTGTCTGGCTGCCTGGCTGTTAAACCGTCGGGCTGCTCATCTGTTGCCACGCTTCGTTTTTATTGCACATCGTTGTGCAGTTAACAATCGTCAATTGTGCTGCTCTCTCGCTTGCACTTGCTGTCGCACTGCTCACATCCTCTTGTTGCTGTCTCTTGCTCGCCAAATTGAATTTCCGAATTCAATGAATGAATGAGTGCATGAATTGGTTTAGGTTTTGTTTAGCTATTTAGTCCTCGGCTGCGGCTATGTTGTTGTGTGTTGCATACTTTTAGGCCGCCTGTTGCATGCAACTTCACGTTTTTACTACATGTACCATATATGAATATGTTTATATTCGTATATATAAATGCTTTTATATGCTTGCTATTGGTGCGTCCGTGGACCGCCTGTTGCCGCCGCCACTTTAATGTCATCCTCTGCCGCCACTGTTCTGTCTTTTATTTGGGGTTTTGCTCTTGACAATTGTCTAGTTATTCCCTGAACCCATTGAAAAAGGGTGAAAAGGGTATAGTGGTTTTGTGGGAATGTATGTGAGCTTTTTTTTTAAATATGAGATCCATAACCCCACCATTAAATTAATTTGACATAAGGCATTCATATTCATATTCATACTTCATTTATTCAACTACACTACGTCCATTTGAAGAGGTTTTGCCCTCCCCAACAACATATACCTCAGTGAACGTTTACTCTCATTAACTTTAACATAATCACACGTGCCAACAAGAAGGACGGTCGAACGCCGAACCCAGATAATATCCCTGTCCTTACTGCTCTCTTATAGCGAAACTTCTGGAGGCTAATAATATCACATAATATTATATTTTATAATAGTATGCGTAATCTGCCTAATAAGCCGCAAGTTCAAATTGAAAATGCGCTTTAGAAGCATGTGACTAGAAAATAAGTTCAGCAATTCCTACTGTAGCGACGCCAACAATAAGGACATCATATGGCATAAAGACCAAATAACGAGCCGCAGCGTGAAATACAATTGCTGTTTAACCGCTCACGCCAATCAGGCGCCTGCAATAAAGGTCCTTCGGGCACCTAATTCCCCCACCCGACTAATTATAACAACTACACCCTTTATTTCTAGCTTCTACCAACAACAATTTTGTAACATTAGTTTTTAGTTATAATTCGTAACATATTGTTCATAAGGCAGCGAGTACTTGAAAAACAATTAAATAAGTACTATTGAAAAAAAAATGTACTATATTCATATGCTTATATTCGTATAGATGATATTGATGTGTCCAAGGACCGCCTGTTGCCGCTGCCATTTTAATGTCATACTCTTTGCCATTTCGCCGACACTATTCTGACTTTTATTTGGGTTTTTGCTCTTGGCAATTGTCTAGTTTTTTGCTGTTGTTATTCGCTTTATTGCCCTTTGCTGCAGTTTGCGCTCGTGCGGAAATTGCATTTCTCTGCATTTTACAATTCAATAAATTTTGCAAGCTGCTCTCGCGTTGCTTTTTATGTTGGTATTTCGGCATGACTCTATTTATATTAAAAAAAATAAATAAAAAAAAGAGTCCTGGTGTAGCTCGTTTCATTTTTTGGTCTAAAGGAAATTTATTTGTCAGTCTTGTTGTTTTATAGCGCTGTTAAATTGGGTGCTACTGAACTGAATGACATTTTATATATATAAAAAATATATATATTAAAAAACGGTTAATGTGATGAAGATATCAGATATGGATGCAGTTAAAGGAATATTGCAGTACCGAGGTGTAAATAAGTGAAATATCCGTTGACGATTTCAGGGGCCAGGGGACTGAAGCTTACATTAAATTGGTACTGGCGAAGAATATTTAGTTAATTGAAGAAGTTTGCATAACATATGTTTAGCCATGCATTTGCTTATCAAAGTGTGATAATATATAAAAAAAATCTAGGTATATATTTTAATATGCATAAATATGGATATGCATAAATTATTTATAATACCGTAGTGATCAATGTATAATTCAACTGTCTTCATTTTTGCATAAGAAGTTTGTTGTTGCAATTTGTTTGATTTTTATAAATATATATTATTAATAGCATAAATAAATCGATGAAAATAACAGCAAAAAAATGCCTTCATGGATATAAATATGTTCTTTTAAATTGTTATTATGACAAATAATTTAACTAAACGAATTCTAACAATGTTAGAATCATTTATTTAGGTCTGTTGCAATTAACCAAGAATTATGTCAGCCAATGACATTTTTATGTTAAACGTTGATGGGATAACTGCTACTGAAGTATGTAAAATACTACAGTCTAATTACCCATCAATCATCAATCTCACACTTGTAATTAGAGCAGGACAGGCCCCTTAGCTAACGTCATACAATTGTACATGAGCACCACACACATCAATTTTTACATCAATTACCGCAATTTAAATTTGGACCCCATTTGCTCAAGCGAAGCCGGTCGCACGTCGCAGGTCACAGTAGCCAATTTTGAGCAATTTCCTTTTGTAAATGACTCCAAAACAGAACCCACCAATTGCAGCGCAGTCACTTCAAGTGCTAAGCAAACATGCAATCAAATGCAATCAAACAACAAGGCTCCGAAAAAAAACCCATTTCAAATTTGGCCGAAAAACGAACGGGCAGCCAATCAAATTGCATGCAGGCCCAAAAGTGCATGCGAAAGCGCATTAGAGCGAGACAACGATAGCACCGAAACATACATTTTCAAAATCGAGGGACTCCCACACCACAGACAACAACAACAGCAACGAGGAAGACGAACATGTCTGCCGAGCCGATGGCGAATCGAGACGAACGAGACGAAGCGCACCGAGCAGGGCAATCGAATTTATTTGCTGCTTCTAATTTTCCATATGCCCACATCGCCAACAACAACGATGACGACGACAATTTCTATGCCAAAGTGACACACAAAAAAGTTCTAAGCACAAAAACACAAACACACACACACAAATGCAGCTCTGCATGTGTGTGTATGTATTGATGTTGTCAGTATGTAAATTGCCATATCTTCTGCTTTTTTAATTCTGTTTCTTTTTTTTGTGTTTGAGGTAGGTTGGGTAGCTTTTAGTTGTGCATTCGAAAAGGGTTGCTTATGGCACACTAAGCGGGGACTTGGGGCCGATTACTGACAGCACTTGGATGCATCCCAGTTGGGTGTGTGACAGTGTGTGTGCGTATTTGTTGCTCTAGCTGTGTATGTCCTTGCATTTTGTTGAATTCATTTACATTTCAACGCTGCCGCTTTGCATTGCCATGCGAGTTGGACAATTCGGCCAAAAGCGTTTAACATGCATACACACACAAACTCAAAGAAGTCACGTGTTATACACACACAAACAACATTGCAATCGCCCGCAGCCGCAAGCCGCATGTCCTTTTCATTGCACACAACGTTTAACAAGCCCCTAAAACGCACCAGCGAACGACGCACCGTTCTAAGTTCGCAGTTCACCGTTTTCAGTTCCTCTTGCAATTCCTTTCATTTCGTTCCGTTCTTTCAGCCGTTGTTTTTGCTATTTTAACGAAACTCATTTCTTTGCTTCACTTTTGGCTTTTGAAACTTACCAGTTTTTGTGTTTTTTTTTTTTTGTTCGCTCGCACTTGTACTCGCTCTCTCTCTCTCTCGCTCTCTGTCTCTCTTAACCAATTTGTTGTTGCGGCAGGACGCGTGACGCCAAGCGAACATTAAAAGGTATGACTGTGTCCTTTAACTAACTAACTGCCGCCCCTGCCTCAATCCACCCACAAAAGTAGTTGCAAGTACGTTGACATTCGACATTACTCAAAATGCTATGCAAAATGCGATGGCGTGTGTAAACGTCCAGCAACAACCACAACAAAAACACACACTTAATTTATATTAAATGGCAAGCTGTTGGTTTATTTTTGGCTTGAATTTATTTTGATTTTTGCGTTATACGCTAAGTGAGAAGTGAAGAGAACTCCTTTTTAATTAGGTCAAATATTTCTTCTTACAAATAGCTTTTAACTAGACTTCTGAAAAGTTCTGGAAAAGAGAATAAAGGGTATTTCTCACTTTTCGAACTAAGTGAAAACGAGCTTCTTTTTTTCTTAACTTTTATGTATAAAAAAATATTCAAAAAATATTAAATGAATATTAATAATATTATTTTCCGGCGTATTTTAAAAAATTAATAATTTATAAATTTAAACAAAAGTGTGTTTATGAATTATTTAAAATAAAATTGTCGTTTTTTTTATTTGCGATGTTCTTCATTTTTTGATACGCAATTACGCACAAAAAGTTTATCATAGTTATCAAATTTTATATATATTTTTGTTACCCCACACATTCGGCATCATTTCACATGTTTCACACACGTGTTTATAATGCAACACTTTTCGCATGTACGTCGATCATAAGCCACACAGTGCTTGGCTTAGACTACATATAAATATGTCTTTCCAGTCTCAGAATCTATATACGCCACCTTTTGACATTTCATTATGGCACGCACTCATTTTACGAAAACAAAACTTACAAAGAAATGAAAAGAAACGTAACAAATGTAGTGAAAACCCAAAATGAAACCAAAACAACATAAAGGCCGTACAAAATGTCAGGTTGTCGTTGTCAACATGTCAACGTGGTTAAAAGTTGAAGCTGCCCCTGCCCCCTGGGGAGGCGTGTTGGGGCGCAGGCAGCACGTTGCATGCCACAAGAATAATGCACGTAGCGACAGCAGAGCCCGGCCATTTTGTATCGATGGCTATACATAATGTATATCATTACTGAAATTTGCTTATGTAACTCGCGTAAATGACATGCACATGCCCCACGTCCCTAGCCAAGCCACAGAAATTAAAGGATGAGCATTAAAAATAAAAAACCAACGAAAAAAATACTTTTTTTTTTGCCTGCGTATGACTTTTATATGCCTACTATACAAACACGAAAAGGTAATGCCTATGTATGCGTATGCTATACTTATGTACATATAAATGAAGTATACATAAGGGATTATCTACCAAAGACACAGACTTACACACACACACACACACGTGTGTATACATATGTATATATGCGAGTGTGAGCCATATAATGTGTACATTAATCGATAATTGCATTTTTTTTCGTGCATTTCTTTTGCCAGTTTTCATGGGTTGGCAGGTTGTCTCTCATGGCATTTCCATGTGTTTCAATGTGTGAGTGTGTGCGCGTGTATTGGTATGCTTAAATGAGTTTGCGTGTTTAATTGGTTTTTTTCTTTATTTTATTTTTTTTTTTTTGTAACTGCATTTACCTCTCACCCTAACAAATATCATATTAATCATACGCCCCGTGTGGGGCTGAACATTTTAAAGGACAGCATTTAAGCAAGCAACCAGCTTTGATTAAACGCACTTTCATTTTTGATATGCTGTTAGTTTTAGTGAGCCCACAAACCGCGCTGCAAGCCACTGAACAAACAAACAAACCGACCAACAGACAAATAGACAGACAGACAGACGGACAAATGGACAGATAGACTGACAGTCAGGCAGCCGCAATGCCGAGCGGGTGAACAAGACTTGGCACCTAGCTGACATGTCGCCTTGAATAGATATATTACATATGTATGTGTGGAGAGGCATAAATGTGTGCGTGTGTGTGTGTTTCTGCGTCTATCGACAACGTCTAAATCTGACGACATGCACCTTTCTATATGCACAGTGCAAAAGGAAAACAGCAAAAAAAAAACACACACACGCAGTGAAAAATCTATTTAGCATACATTCAGGCGCTGGCCTGGCATAATGTAAACGCTACTCTGGCAGACGAAAACAGCATTGAAATCCCACCTTGCGGCCGACGTCGTCATCATACGCAATGTGTGTCGCTTAACCACACACACACACACACAAACACGCACACGTACACACGCATACGCACACACGTGCCTATGGCTAGGCAGACATTTTGTGCGTGCGTGCGTGCACCGCATTGTATGCAACCGCGCTGGCAGAGAGCAACCCTCGGCATTTTCCTTACATATGCGAGTGTGCGTAATGTTTTTTTATGCGCGAGTGTGTGTGTTTGCGAGATGGCTGCACTTTAAAGTTGGACTTTCGTAAATTCCGCGCGTGCATTCACCTCGTTTTTTCGTCTTTTTTTTTTGGTGCGTGCGACGTCAACGGCAACGGGAGCAACCCCTGTAGTGACGACGGCGACGACCCTGTTTATTTGAGCGCCTCAAAAATGCAACGGGTAGAAACAGCAACAACACACAACGGTAGCGACAGCAAACTGCAGTTGCAATACAATTTGAACGCTAAAAAGTTTGAACATGCCGCTCTACTTATGCGCCGGAATGAGCAGCTGCTGCTGCTGTAGCGCCTGTGGCCCACTTGAGGTGGCAGCTAAGGTAGCCAAGGGGCACGCACTCCGCACGCACTGCACGCACTTTTGCGCAATCAGGACGCACCAGCGACAAGGACATAGACTGGCCCGGCGGAGCGACTGGGAAAATGTTGCTCAACATCCGGTTTAACAATATACAAAAATAAGAAATAAAAAAAAAAACAAAAACAAAGCAAAGCGAAGCGAACGTTTTGTAAATTCAAATGCTTGCAACAAAGTGCTACAAAATGTGAAGCTAGAAATGCATTTTCTAACTGTTTTGCCACCAAATTCACAGCTTGGCAGCTGTGGTGTTGCGTACTCTGCCCCGATATATAATTCGCATTTCGTGTGAGTTGACGCGTAACCTTTTGCCATATAAGCGCAAAAAGTTTTCTGTATTTTGTTTCTTTTTTTTGCAATTTGCTTTTGAGGCACGCATGCCCGACAGTTGAAGTGGCTGCCGCCTCAGGCATAAATTGCATTAAATTGCATAACTTTTGTGTGCAATTAGACGGCATTGGCAAGGATATGCAAGGAATTGCAGTTCTCATATGCAAACAGCGAACGCAAATCTATCAATTTGCCGCTCGCAATCGCTTGCCAGGCGTATACGTAATAATACGCATACGCCGCGTGCGCCGGTTCTTTTATTTTTTTTATCCACTCCCTACTTTTCAATTAAGTAATTAATGTCTGTACAAATTCCCAAGCTTGAGGGTTGGCAAAAAAAACAAAAAGAAATCAAATAAATACTGCCATACGTAAATTATACTTACAATTGAAAAAAAAAATTAATAGCCTTCTAATATTATGCATTATTAATGGTGCAGGTGGCACCATTTTTTTACTACAGCTACAATAACATTTCCTTTACATTATTTTTTGTAGGCTTAGAACGCGTCGCTGAGGAATTCATGGGTCGCAGGAAATGGAAACATTATCAAGATCAACTGACGCGCAACCAATTGAATATCGCAGAGCAACAGCCCATATCAATAACGACAGAAGCAGAAGACAGCAAACACAAGGAGAGCTACTGCAAGCCACTGAACCACCTTTTAGAGCAGCCCAACGGTCAACATTTCAACAACAACAACGCGCTGCAAATCAATAGAGATTTTGGTAAGTTCGCAAACAAAACAAGTAGGCGGGTGTTACCGACTGCGCAATACTCGTTCACAGTACAATAATTGTTCAAACCAGTCGAAAACACTCTGCTTTTCTTAAATATATCGATTCTTGTAATTTATCGGAGTGGCAGTGGGTGTAATGGTAATTTGTCTGATCGATATTTAGAGGAGGGTATCAAAATGTATCTATCACATTTTTTGACTCCAGTTCTCAAATTGTGGGGAATATGAATGTTTAGTGGATTATACAGGCCCCGTGGATTTTATCAATTTTCCACGCCCACAGTCGGGGAATACAAAAAATGTTTGTGCTATCTTTAGAATAGCTTATCAGTAATCTGACTGCAAAATTTAATGTATCTATCTTTAAAATGAAATGAGATAAATGGATTCCATTTAATTATAACGCCCGTCCGAAGTGCGTATATCCGTAAAGCTGGCAAAACGAATTACGTTTATACGGACATTGCACAAATCGAATATACTGTTTTCATATCGAGAACGAGTAGAAGAAGCCATATTTAAGCAGAGACATCAATCATATGTGTTGCACACCATTGCAGACAACAACAACACATCACAAGACCACGACTCAAGTGCAACATCACGTAGCAGCTCAGGCTCACCGTCACCACCGCCAGAACCCAACGATTGGACACCGTCTGATAAGTGCAATTTCTGTGTTAACGGTCGCTTGCTAACGGTAAACGCCAAAGGCGAATTGGTGGCCGAAACAACGACAACCGCGTCCAGCCACAATTGTAGCAACAACACCAACAACGGCTCAGCTGAGCAGCAGGTAAGCCATCTCTTCCCCCCACCCCTTTTCCTCCCTCTCAGGCCAGTCAGTGTTATTTTCTTAATATGACATTAAATTATCGTACACTTAATGCAACTTTCCCATGCAGCACGACAGCGACAGCAACTCGAGCGCATCGCTGCACACCAGCAGCAGAAATAACAACACCAACAAGAACACCACCACCACCACCAACAACAACAACAAGCATAGAGTACGCCACAACGCCGCCACGACGTCATCGTCGTTGTCGTCGTCAACCTCAATTGAATTTTTCAAGCTGTTAACCCAGCAAGCAGCCGAAATGACATCAATGGAATCGATGGCCGCCAAGCTGGCACAGTTCACAATGATGGCTGATTTCAATCTGATGAGCACGCTGGTCAATCAACAACATGCTAGCTCGGTAACACCAACTACCTCGGAATTATCTGCCGCCGCTGCCAGCCCCACACTTAAAGATACGCCCAGTCCCAATGCAGATGCGCCTTTGGATCTAAGCAGCAAGCCATCGCCAAATTCATCGATCAGCGGCGATATAAAGGCATCCAGGTAAGCTTTAATTGAGCACATTCCTTCATATATACACATATGAATATTTTCCCATGTACGTTATACATATGTATGTACTTAATTTTATTGTATATGCATACGTATATAAATCTGGGAATGCGCAAACGTAACGAAAAATATTTTAATGCAATACATAAAAATACATAAAAGAGTAAACAAAAACAAAAAATACCTAATTTAAATGCTCTTTCATAATTTAGTTTATAGTCAACATAAATAAACTTAAATAATTAAGAAATGAAGCCGAAACAGTAAAACATCTGTTATAATGTGTTACAACCTGAATTTCGAATATAGCCTGAAATTGAATATAGTGGCCTTTTGGCAGCAACAATACCATAAACATTATCCAGCTCGAAGGCTAGGTCAGGTAAAATATTTTTGAGCCAGGACATCAGTTTACATATTTTATCAAAAATAAATTTTTTTAGACTGTAAAACTTAAACAATATAAGTTATTAAAAATAAACATCACACTCAAGAATTTTAAATAGATCACAAATAAACCACCGTAGTATTCAAAGTGCATAACTAAACTAGTATTTACAACCAGGCAAATTATAAACTAATTAAAGCCACTAAGAATTGGTTAGACGCACAAACGTCATAGAAAGTGTACTATGCCTAACTTGAACTATAAATAAAAAAAACACAAAAAAATAAACAAAAAAAACTGATGTTCCAGCAGACAATACATGAGATAATTGCACTTTGGGCACTGGCCCGCCTCTGACACTGCATTTATTGTAGCATACTTATCAGGGCGGCGAGGCGGGACAAATGGGTGGCACTCGGGAAGCTTTATTGTTGTGCGCCTATGTAAAAATCGTGCAATTACACATGCATGTGTATGTGTGGACAAATACATAAGTATGTGTGATGCGCCTGCTCTGAGCATATTCACCTATGTGTGCGTGTGTGTGTGATGTGTGGTTTGAGGGCGGTTTATGAAACGATGCCGAAAATTACACATACGCCCCATAGCACGCAGCCAGCGCTGCGTTGGCCACGCTTAATTACTGACACAGGGCGTTACGGGGAGGCGGGAGGGCAATGCCTCCGCATAAATTTGCATCAAATTTGAGCACCCAAAAAAAGGAGAAAAATGTAAAAAACAATGCAAGCAGTGAATATACAAATTTATGTATTTCATGAAGTGTGTGTGTGTGTTGCATCTTAACTCCTTTTTATTTTTGCCTGCTATTTTTTTAATTACTCTAAAATGTTCAGGACCACCTAGCCTATTATTTATGTTCTGTGTGTGTGTGCACTTCAGACGACAGAGACAAGCGTCAGGGGCGTCGACAGCGTGTGCATAATTTTCCAGCACTTCCACAATTTTCGTCATTACTTTTTTTTCGGTTGTTGGTTTTTTTTTTGTGGCAAGTGTGGCAACAACAGCAATGTCGGCGGCTGTGGCTGCCACTTGAGCCGCAAAACACAAGTCCTTGTCTATTGTCTAAAGCATGGCCAAGTGTTTGTTAGCAGCTGCTGCTGCTACTGCTGCTGTTGCCTTGCATCATCGTGCACCTATTTTAATTGTTGTAATAAAAAGCAACGAAAAATGTGTGAAAAACAATGGAGGACTGACAGGAAACGAGTTGACAGGAACTGCAGCAGGCTAAAGAAGTTAAAAGCCACAGATCGACAAGTGCTCAATGGCTTGCCAAACATGTCCAGTTGCCAGTACGTATACCAATGCTAACAGGCACATACACACATGCAAAGTTATCAAATGCATCCACATGCCCCATCCCCAAGGACTCAGCCAAAAACACTTGAAATACAAAAGCTACTGACGCTGCAATTTTTGGCTTTTTTCGAGCGTTTATTATTACAGATTTTTTTTTATATATAGAGAGAGAGACCTCTGCCTCTGCTGCTGCTACTGTTGATGATGAGGCGACGACATCGCCACTCCAAGTCAAGCGTCGAGATGTCGGCGCTGCAGCAGCGACGTCGCCGTCGTCGTCGGCACCGGGCGCAGCAGACAGAAAATGAGTGCATCATATCGATCGCTTTTTTTTCCCCACTGCGTTTTACATTTTTTACGTATTTTTTTTTTTTTTGGTCTTTCTTCTTGCTACTTTTTTCTATGCAATGTGCCAAAGGGGTGTGCGCGAGGGCGGAAGGGAGCGGCAGAGTGTTGTCGCTGTGTATATATGTATTCATTATTTTTCGTTTACGAAAAATTCTCGGTGCCCACCCACACAAACGCACACAACACACAAATATACAAGCACCGAAAAAAGATTGTGAGCGTAATAACTGGCATAGACTGATGGCGTTGACGTCAACGTTGACGTCGGCAGCGACTGCAGCGTCGCTTCAACCATTTGGCCCAAAAAAAATACTAAATAAAAAAAGAGAGCGAAATAAAAAAGCTTAATGCGTGCACTTGCTATTGTTATAGTCAGTGCTGTAGTTGTAACTGTTGTTGTTGCTGCAGGGCAGCAATTTTTAACCGTTTTTTCGTTGGCCCCTTTTACCCATTCGTTCGTTGTGTTTTATTTTATATATACATTTTTTTGCCATATTTTTGTCATTTCAATGACCGTTGGGCGGTCAGGTGGGTCGGCCTGGTTGGTTGGCTGCACGTCAGCCTGCCTGATTGCCGTTATATGTTATATGTGTGCGTGAATGAAATGTCGCTTAAATGAGCGAGATAGAAAAAAAAGCATACAAAAATGTTCAACAGCGGCTGCAACGTCAGCAGCGACGCCGACAGCGCTGGCCGTAAAAAAATGAGTGCATATCTTCCGAAAAAATGCAACTGCATATGCGTATAAATGTATGCGTGTGTGTGTGTGTGTGTGTGTGTGTATGTGTGTGGGTGGTTGTTTGCTGCGCACGCATCACGTGTAAGGGGCAGAAGTGCTTGGGGAGGGGCAGCCCGGTAGATGGGCGCCTGCGTTGGCAACAAAAACAAACATGCAATTGCATTCATACAAAAATACAAAAAAAAAACACCCACACACACACACCAAAACACATGCTGGCACCGGCACACGCACGCATGCATTTAATGCATTTTTAACAAAATTGCATTCGACGTCGTCAACACACAAACACATAGAAAATAGCCCTGGAACGGGACACTGTACGCCCCAAGCCCACTTTTCCCCACACACTCCCCAACCCCTCCTCCCCTTTCCCTATCCGGCAATGTTTTCGCTGCGTCCCGCCACTGACAAATTTAGCGGCTACATTGCATGCAACAAAATGAAAAGACAACAGAAAGAAAAAATTTAATTAATTTCATAAACGCGTTAAATGGAACAAAAATAACAATGCAAAATATACAAAAAAAAAATGCACAGTCACAGATTTTTATGTTTGATGGCTTTTTGGTGAAGATTTGGCTCCTTCTATGTATTTGCTCCTGAAACTTATCCACTTAATAGTTATCATTAACAATTTGTTTTTAGTTTTTGCGAAAAATATCATGAAGTCAGAATATAACTTCAGTTTTTTATAGAAGCGGCAATATCAATCGATAAATATTAGTTAAATTTTTTTCTAGATTTGTTTTTCTCGTATGTTATGGAAGGTAATACGTTTTTACCTGCAAACTATCTTCTTTATTAATTTTTATATTTCCTTACATTTTTTTTGTTTTCTCTTTTACCTCAAAGATCATTGCTTATCATATACCTTGGTCAACTCTTTCGCAATATAATTTAATTTAATTAACCCCCTTTTTTCTTTTTGACTCGTGCATATATTTTCAATGAATGGACAAGGGTTTTTTATATTATATATATTTTATATCTTATATCGTATAACTTACAACATTGTGTTTCAGGTTTCTTTTGTCCCAAATTTCTTTGTAATTAAATAGCTTCCATTTTTTTAACATTCCAATAATGTGGTGATTAAAATATCTTTAACTATTTTATCATTTTGGTGTTATTAAGGTCGATACTGGTATAAATTATATGTGTACTTATATTTAACCCAACGCCCTCAGTAAGCCCAAAAATTATTACCAACGCATTGGTCGTATTGTGCATTTCATGTTTGTGAGTGGTTGGGTGGCGCGGATGCCTGTGTGTGAGTGTGCAAATATGTGTGTGTGTGTGTGTGTGTGTGTTGTGTATTCAAGGCACACAAAAGGTGTGGGATGAACCGACAAAAATGCGATATGCGCATAAAAATGTCAGCAACAACAAAGTCCGTTGCAGCAGCAGTTGCCGGTGCAATTGCAGCAAGCGTCAAAATTACTACAACAGCAGTAACAACAACAACAACGAAAATATGCAACAAAAATAATGCAAAAAATCAACCCTTTTTTGCCGTTGCTGCCGCAAATTAAAACAAAATGTCAGAAAAACGAAAAAATCGAAAATTGCGAGAAAAAAAACGAGAACGACAAAAAAAAAAACAAACAGCACAGTGGGGCGGGCGAACTGCAACGCAAATGAATCCTCGCTACATGCGTGCAACAAAAACAGCAGCAGCAGCAGCAACGAAATTCATGGTATCGGCAACGCTGTCAGCGTCGACGTCGACTTCGGCAGCGGCTGTTGCAACAGCAAATTGCAATTGAAGTGCATCCAAAAGGTAAACGACACCAACAACAACAACAACAACAGCAACAAAAACAACATAAAAATCAAAACGACATTGAAATGACATTTTTCATTAATATTTGCAATCCTTTTTTTGAAGCCCTTTATTGCCGTCGCACCTCGGCACCTGGAATTTTACCATTTCGCCTGGCGCAATTATAAACATTTTTCACATTTAATTTTCACCCTTTTTCGGCCATATTATTTGGTATATACTTAGCACGCAAATGGGCTGAAACGCCAAAAAATATATTTAAAAAACAGAGGCAAATAAAAAGTGTCGCTCCGTCCACTTTTCGGTCAGCTGCTGCTGCTGCAGTCATTGCCACATGCCACCTGCTGTTGCAAACGCACACAATTTTTGTTGTCTGCGCAATTTTCAGACATTTTCCAGACGTAAGCACGAGCGCGATCCTTCAAAAAAAAAAAAATTGGTTGCAACAACAAGAAAAAAGCGCCAACTTTTCAGTCAACTTTTCTGCGCTGGCCCACAGCCCACAGCGAGGACAAGAAGCTGTGCGTTTCCGCTGCCTGGCGACAGCCAGTGCAATGTACTGCAGTCGCAGCCCATGGGCAGGAGTGAGAGCCAGCCCAGCTTGCCCTTGCCCACCACCCACTGTGTTGCCAAAAGGGTCTTGGTCTCAACTCGTCTCGCCGAGTCTCGTCGCCTTTCGTCTCCCTGCTGGCTGCGCATAAAGAAAAGAAAAATTTCGTATGGCTTTCGCTGATGTTGCTGCTGTTGTTGTTGTAGCTGATGTTTTTGTTGTTTTTGCTTTGCACAAAAGTTGCCTTTTGAAACGGGCTACCAAAAGTGCGCTCCACCCGGCCAACGGAGTGGCTGGAGGCACCACCAAAGCGCCAAGTGGTGCGGCTTGGCTCGAGCTTGGCATTAAGTGAAAAATGCTTCTCCATTTTTGTTTTTTTTTTTTTGTTTTTTTGTAAAATTCGTCTAATGAACTTCAAAAACATGTTTGTCCCTGCCTTGGCTGGCAGGCTGACATCTTCGTTACCCCCAAGCCGCCCACTCACCCCCTGCGGCAACCCGTCATCACTCACCCCGTGACGTGTCATCTTTTGTCTCTACAGCAGCCAAAATCAGAAAAAAGAGAGAATAAAAAAGTAACAAATTTTTCTATGCTACATCCTTGCCATTGCCTTTGACAAGGACAACGTCGCCGTTGCCTGCTGCAGACATTTAAGAAGCGCTCATTGTCAGTGCTTTCAAGTGTGTGTGTGTGTGTGTGTGGGTGTGTGTATATGAGTGAGTGTGTGAGTGCTCAATATATGAGCACCGAAAAAATTTGTATGTTCGCTGGGCATCAGGAAGTGGCAAGAGTGAAAATAATATTTTGTCAGCTTCTATTTTTTGCTTTGAACTGAAGTCAATCACAAAAAGCTGTCAAACGAAACTGAAGTGGCAGCAAAGCTACTAGACAATATGTACATATATATATATACCCGTTGACTGGGCAATTACCTCCATAGTCTATGTACATTACAGTCGTCCACACTCCATGCTTATCTCAATATAAAAATTGGAATCTCTAACGTTTTCAATTGAAAGTTCATTCATAAATTAATTTGTAAATGAAAACAATAGAGGAATATTAATTTCATAGGGCTAAAGTTTTACTACTACAAATTAAATACAAAATTAACTTACCTCCATCTTGCTCTCCTTTCTTGCAGAGCTCTGTCGGACTGTGCCACACCAGCGGCACGCCGCACATACAGCCACGACGATCTGAACAGCGCGCTGCAGGATGTGCTGGCAAATAAGTTGGGCTCACGCAAGGCGTCCAGCCAGTACCAGGTGCCGCGCTCTACGCTGCGGAACAAGCTGTGCAAGATGTCCTCGGATGGAAAACGGCCGAATGCGCCAACGCCGCCGGAGCTTGAGGAGCTGGACGAATCTGGCGATGAGGCTGGCGATGGCGATAGCAATGCGTCCACGCCAACGCCGAGCTATCAGAATATCGCCCAACACATGGTGGCCACCGAGCATCTGCGCAAGCTGAGAGTCATGTCCGAGCACAATGGCAGCGAACTGGGCGACGAGCAGGATCCGGTTATGTCGCCGAAGTCGGCACGGCCACAGAGCGGCGGTACGCCCACAACAACAGCGACAGCAGCAGCAGCGGCAGCGGTAGCAGCAGCCGGCGTCAATCCCGGCGGACTGCCCATGCCAATCGATG
This sequence comes from Drosophila nigromelanica, assembly GCA_004149465.1. NCBI lineage: Eukaryota > Metazoa > Arthropoda > Insecta > Diptera > Drosophilidae > Drosophila > Drosophila nigromelanica. Next base: position 70,150 of record SCDS01000110.1, on the reverse strand, counting down.
CCAGCGTGCTGCTGCACACGCTGATGTTGGCTGCGGGCATCGGTGCCCTGCCCAAGCTGGACGAGACACAGACGCTGGGCGACGTGTTGAAAACGCTGCTGATGGCCAACAGTGGCGGCATTTTGGCCGATGCCCTCGCGGGCGCGGTGGCGTCCAGCCAAGAGAGCAATGGGACTGCCTCGCTGGTGCAACAGCAGCAGCACCAGCAACAGCAGCAGCAGCAGCAGCAACACCAGCAACTGGCCGCTCTTTGTCGCCATCTACCAAAGCCCGAAACGCCTGAGACCAGCTCATCGCTGGATGCCAATGAGGCATGCGAGGATCCCATACTGAAGATTCCGTCCTTTAAGGTCAGCGGCGCACCCAGCGTCTCGCCGACGCTGCGCTGCAACAGCAGCGGCAGCGGCAACAGCAACAGCAACAACAACAACAATAACAACAACAACAATAACTCAATAATCAGCAGCAACCGCAATGGCGGCGAGCACAGTCCACACTCCGCCTCGCCAATGCTCGCCGCAGCTGTTGCCGCCGCGGCGGCCAACAACAGCTACAGGCAGAGCAGCGGCAATAACGGCGGCAACCTGCTGTCGCCGTCGCCGACAGCCATACAAAAGATGATGGCCAATACCATCCAGCGCAAGATCAATGAGCAGAGCAGCCAAGACAGCCTGCTGGGGCTCGATAAGCGCAACAATGGCAACACCAGCGGCAGTGAGTGCAGCAGCAGCGGTGGCAACATCAGCAGAAAGCCCAGCATATCGGTGGCAAAAATCATTGGCGGCACTGACACCTCACGTTTCGGCGCCTCACCCAATCTGCTCGCCCAGCAGCATCACAGCCATCTGAATGCCCATCATGCCCACCAGCATCAGCACCAGTCGCACCAGCACCAGCAGCATCAGCAACAGCTAAGCGCACAGGATGCGGCTGCGCTGGCCGCCGGCAAGGGTACACGGCCGAAGCGCGGCAAGTACCGCAACTACGATCGGGACAGCCTGGTGGAGGCGGTCAAGGCCGTGCAGCGCGGCGAGATGTCTGTGCATCGGGCCGGCAGCTATTACGGCGTGCCGCACTCGACGCTGGAGTACAAGGTGAAGGAGCGGCATTTGATGCGGCCGCGCAAACGGGAGCCAAAACCGCAACCGGATCTCGCTGGGCTGACGGGCGAAAGGAATAAGGTGAATCCAAATATGGTCGGACTCAATCATCTCGACAAGCTGAAACCCGGCGGCAGCAGCAACAGCAGCAACAGCAACGCCAACAACAGCACCGGCTCCAAACTGAGCAACGCCCTCAAGAGCAACAGCGCGGCGGCAACGGCACCGAATGGCATCAAGCTGCCCATTTTTGATGCTGCACCGCAAATGTCCTTCCAGTCTAGCATGTTCTGGCCGCATGCGAATGCAGGTGCCAACTATGGGCTGGACTTCAATCGCAATCCCGAATTTCTCAATACGCAACTGGCCGAGGTGATGTGCAGCGGCCCGCTGGCCGTGGCCGCCAATCACCATGCCGGCATGAAGAGCGCTCTGGAGTTTACCGAGAACATGTACGACGGCATCATACGGAAAACACTGAACAGCGATGGTGATGTCATTGGCGGAGGCGGCGGTGGAGGTGGCGGCGGCGGCATCAGCAGCGGCAATAACAATGGCAATGCGCTGTTGGATCAGCTGCTGGTGAAGAAGACGCCACTGCCATTTACCAATAAACGTAGCAATGATTACATCAACGCCGCCTGCTCCAACGCTTCAGAGATCGTTAAGCGGCCCGGCAGCCCGCTGGGCGCCTATGTGGACATCAAGCGTGAGCGTCTCAGCCCCATGCGCAGTCCGGAGAGTGCCAGCAGCGATGAGGATCATGAGCATTCTAGCAACATCAACAACAACAATAACAGCGATCTAGCGCACAATAAGAACAACAACGGCAGCAGCAGCAGCAACAACAACAACAGCAACAATGGCAATGGCCGCAGCCGGATGACATCACGCGACTCAGAAACGGACGCAAGCAGCTTGAAGAGCGAACAGTCGCAGAGCTCGGCCCGGCTCGCCAGCGCTGGCAACAAAATGATGGATCTCAATGGCAGCAACAGTGTCAAATACGAACCGGAGCCGCAAGCAGCGCAAATCTCGCCCAGCAATTCCATATTGCACGAGAAGCTGGCGCAAATCAAGGCCGAGCAGGCCGACTGCAATGTCGTCGAGGATCAGTTATAGAGCATGTGGCGCTTAGACGACTGTCCGCAGCAGCAGCAGCAGCAACAGGTGGCATCAACATTTGTGTGGCCACCGCTGGCCGCACACTACTATAGTTTCTAGTTGGGCAGTGTTTAGATGAGCATCCGGTCAAGTGTAGTTGTATTGTACAGGCATTCTAAGATTGTGTATGTGTCTATATATAAATCAGATAAGAAAAAACGCAAACCAAATTTACCCTATATACACACAAACACACACACACATATATGTATACAAAAAAAAAAACAAAAGAAAAGAGCCCAATTTTGAAAAATGCTAAAAGCCGCGCCCAATTGGCCCCAATTGTTAGTAGTCAATAAACAAGATACAAAAGCATACATTAGCATACATACATACTTAAATATGTATTAACACATATGAAGTACACAAGAACAGCAACAAACAACAACAAGCAAACATACATAAATACACACAGTATTTATGTATATTTATTGTTTAGTTTTTGACAATCGACAAATAGGCATTCTCTTGTACAAACTTTCTAAAAACAACAAAATAACTTTAACAAAAAAAAAACAAAAAAAACAAAACCTACAAATAATTAAAACAACCGAAATCAAGAATATAAAAAGCAAAATCATTTTTTAAGACCAATTCTAAATTTTAAACAAAAAAAAACAAACAAATTTAATTTGGGTTTTTTTAGTTTATCAAGTAGCCAAACAAGTATAAAGCATTCGCATACATCTATTTTTTTAATTAAATCAGTTAATAAAAAAAAACAAATACAATACTATACAACAACAAATAAAACAAGCAAAGAAACAGCCAAAACTATGCAGCGCCTGCATGCGATTTGTAAGCAAAATTCATGGAAAAAATCTAAACATTCCAAACTTTCTACTTTTAATTTTTTTAATTTAAAATGTGATTTTTGATCTACGCAAACGTAATGCAGTCGCCAAATGCATAGCTACTGACAGACCCAACTACAATAACTACAGCAAAGACCATAAAAATAATAACAGCAACAACAACAACATCTACAATATCCGATCAATAACAACAACAACAAACTTAATAGCCAACAAACAATAATAACAATAACAATACAACACTACAAAAAAAAAACAAGCATACAAAATCGAAATAGCAAAGCAAAATTCAAAAACTACAAACAAATTAAAACTAAATTCATTTCTAAACAAAAAAAAAAGCACAATTATAAAAACTATTAAATTTTATTTTTTCATTAATTTAAAGCAAAGTAAATGAAACTTACAACCCTGAAACCTTAAAGAAAAAGAAGCATACAAAAACGGAAATCAATAAACAAAGCTGCCTTCACATTTACAAATTAAATAAATTGATAAGAGGAACGAGAAACGTTAGGTAAAAAAGCACACAAAATGATAATAACAGCAAATTGAAATATACGCAAACGAGAAATTCACAACAACTAAAACCACCAACAACAACAAAAACACTCCCAAGCGACCCCATCTCAGCTCACATTAAACAAAACCAATTACTTACACAAACTATAATTTTGAAATCCGAATTAAAATTTCACTTTATGCAGCCACACCAAAAGAAAATTACATAATATATATATATATAGAAAAAAAAATAAAATATATACATATATGTGCGTACGTATATGAAAGCAAAATTTTGATGTTTCGATGTTTATATAAATAAAAATTAAGCTATGTGTTTAGACATTTAATGAGTATAAAAAATATAAATTCTACATCGGCTATTAAATAATTTGGCAAATATAAAGGCATATACAAAAAATATATATAAAGTCTATATGCTGCCCCTTAAAAAAAATTAAAAAAAAATAATAATGGAAAGAAATTAAAACAACTTTTGATATAAGCATAAAATAATTCTATATCTATATATATATTTATGTATGTGTGTGTCTTCATCACTACGCGTATACCTCAAACAAAACACATGATCATTTTGAGCAACTATATATTTAAATGTACTTATATACACTCTATACACTCTTTACACAATATACAAGAAACAAAACAAATGAACATCTAACATATTTACACCGTAAAAAGTAACAACCTCTCCTACCAGTACACACCTTTTTGGCCAACATTAAGTCACACACGCCCTTTCGATGTCTCTTGATTTGAGAAAACGTTTCAAAATTATAGATGGGTTACTAAATGTATGCGTAAATAAAATAAAAACAAGAGTAAATATATATAAATGTACCTAAAAAACATATTTTGTGTGCTAGTTAGTAAGTGTCAAAAAGAATTAAAAATATAAACAAAAACAATATAATTATTAAAAACAAAAACATATATATACAACATACATATGTATTTTTAAAGTCGGTATGTCAAAATGTTTAGTAAATTGTAATGACAAACAAATATATAAAAAATTCTATTCAGCAAGTTTGTGAGAAAAATTATATTAACAAAATCATTTAAAAGCATTTATAGCAAAACCAGAAATTACTTATAATTTAAGCATGGAAAACTTTAAACAATATTTATTGGCTAATCTTTAAAAATACATTCGATGTTCATAAATGTTGTGGTTAGTAACAAATATCTATACGACAAAACCCAAAAATTATATTGAGACATACATAAAATCAAAAACTAAACATTTGGTGTATCAAACAAAAAAATCCAATAATAAGCAAGGAATATAAAATTTAGTAAATTATTTGCATCACGGCATGCGAAATGTATGCGTATCAAACCAACAAAAAAAACATAAATTGTTTATTATACGACAAGAAAAAATCAAAACAAAAAGTATTTATTGCTAATTTAATTATATTTGAAGTATACATAAATATTTATTATACATACATATACATATATATTAGACACACTATCTGTGATTAATAATCCAAAATTTTGAAGAAACTTTTTCTGACTAATGTTGGTTAGGCATTCATAAAAAACACAATCTAAACAAAAATTTAACAATGAAATCTTATTATAATAATGAAATATATAGAAAAAGCTATAAATAAATTGTAAAAGGATCGGATACAAATAATTGACAACAATAGCTACACACAGAGCACAAGCAAAACTATCAAGTTTTTGAAGCAAAAGGGAATTCTTAACTGTTGCCACAACAGGTTGCAGTTAACAGCAGAAAAGTATGGCAATAGAATAAGAGCCTGACTACTTTTTCAAACTGTTAAATAGCAAGGCAACAACTACAGCACATCACTAAAAACATACAACAGTTCAGAGCATATATAGGTGTACATATATTTTGGAAAATTTTTTACTCAAAACTTACAAAAAATGCAGATAAACCAGTCTACTTATAAACAAAATTATAATAACAGCTTTGAAAAAATGCAGTGTAAACATTTTATAAAACAAAATTATACAAAACAAAACTACAAAAAAATTAAAAAACAAAAAAATTTAAAAAAAAACACAACAACAACAACAAAAAATATATGCAATTGCATTACATTTATTTTGTTTATAACAAAAACGTAAAAACAAAAAATTATATGTAAAAAGATGAAAAACAAAAAATCAAACTAAAAATAATGAAAAATAAAAAATAAAGTGCAATTATACGGTTTATATGTGTTAAGAAGCAAAACGTTAAAAATTATACGAAATTTAGCCAATATTTCGAAGCATGTTCAGCATAATTTCAAGGCCGGTTCGCCGAAGCAACCAATTATTTGATGTGTTTATAAACGTTTAACCAAAAAGCATGCCAGCCTAGCCACCAAGTCTGGGCGCATTGTTTTGTGCTTTGTGTCTGAGCTACCCAGAAAACATCGCACAAACCAAACGTACAGAAAACAATTAAAATGAAAAACTAAATACCCAACATTACACACAAAAATGGCATTCTTACGAGTGTATATACAATAGAAAACTGAAAACTGATAACAACCAAGCCGAATGTTAAAGGCGTGAGATACTGAAATATCAACCTAATAGGTAGGTTTAAAAGTCGAATGTAATGAGTAACAGCTTGAGAATGTTGAATTGTATAGAATTTTTGCATGCTGACCTCTGGCCGCAGCCGCAATTCGCATGCCCAAAAGTTGGCAACAACAATTTGTGGCTGAGCGTCTAGCGTTTAGCCAAGCAGGTGATCGTGCAAAAACGCTCAGGTACGTGTTTTATTTTTCGGAGAGAAAAAAGATTGATTACCCATACATTACTTATTCTTTGTTTACTACAAATTAATAGTTAATAATTGTATAAAGAAAACAAAAACATTAAATCGATATACTTACTAATAATTAAATAATTGTTTAAAAAAGAATTTTCTTAGCATGCTTAAAGAATTGCTCACCTTTGTGTATAAAATATAATTTGTTCAACATGAATCAAAATTTGCTGAATATAAGTGCATATATACTTAGTGTTTATTTTCTCTCTTTAATTTATGTATATGAATTAGTGCATATTATTACAATTATTCTAATTATCTGTACGCGCAGTCTACGCAAAATAGACAAATCAAAATTTTTACTTATTATTATTACCTATACATATATTTTTTTAAACAATATTATTGGAGTACACACATGTGTATGTATATTATTACCAGCGTGTAGCAGACTGGCGTGTTGCCACTGTTGTTAGCCTTGATTTGTGTTTTGTATATATTAGACCACATTATAAGCTATTCTCTTTAATCAATTTTTATAATATTACAAACGGGCAACACATTTGACTTATAGTGCAATTGTTTCAAACAAACAAACAACAAACAAATATATATTAATAACAACTGATATACTTTAACAGATTTCTTTGCAATACCAAGAAGTATGTATATGTAAAAAACAACCATTATTATTTAACGAAGAAAACCTTTAATTGAAAATCAAAAATCATTATAAGTGCACATAACATTTATAGACATTTAAAATATATGCCTAGGTTCTTCAATTATACGCACGCAACTAAAGTCAATGTTAGATTTCATTTTGCTAAAAATACAACAAAAAATAATTAAATATTAAAATAACAAAAATTTGCAGTCAAGAACCAAACATCACAAAATTATATTGTTATTTCTAAAGCAGTTTTAGAAACGAGAAACAATTAAAAATAATTCAATATTAAGTTGTGCCAACAAAACGAATTCAGAACACAATCTATTACAATTTACTTGAGCGGTAAGCGATCTACACGAAAATGCAAAGAACACAAACAAACAACAAGAAACAATAGCCCAAATCAGCCCAGCAAAGACAACCAACAACAACATAGCAAACCAACAACAATAGCCCAAAATAATTGAACTAAAAATTGAGAAATATTCAAGAATATGATATACAATATATTAATATTGTATACGAGTACATATATATGTACCATAAAAAAACAAATTAATAAGACAACAAAACACAAAGCCTGGCGTCGATTGTACTTTTCTTTTTTCTTCAAATAATTACCGAACAATTTTATTAAACAATAGTACTACTCTTATTACAAACTAAAATAGCAACCGTAATAGAAATAGCCATAGCCACAAACAATTAACTTTAAAAACCAACAACAAACACACATACACCCAAATAACAAAACTAACAAACCCGAAAAACAAAACAAACAAACAAACAGAAACAAGTAATTTTCAAACAGTTTTCAATTCATAGCAATAACCAATACAATAGCCACATAATTAACGATCATAGCCAAGCATACAATAGACAAGACAATTATAGACACCAAGAGAAAAAAGAAGCAGAACAAGATCGAGGAGAGCGCCGAGCAGTTTGCACATTGCGTATACGCATTGCACAACTCGCAACGTTTGTCATAAGTAAATAAAACAATTTTTATTTCAATTATCCAGTCAACCATCACTCTACATACCATAGATACAGATACAATTAACTAAAAGAAAAACTAAAAAACAATAGCCCTAGAAAAGAAATATTAATCATATTAATCAATAAAAATAAAATTACAGAAAAACAAAAAACCAACAGCAATAGATCTAAGTTATTGGCAAACCAAAAGGCAAACATTAATAGAAAACTAAAGATTGCATCTAAAACAGAAAAGTAATACTCTTCTTAGCGAACAGTTTATTACAACTTGTATGCGACATTTCTCAGCCGTTCTTTTAACACTAAAATGAAAATAAAAACAGTTTCTCGTTTTTAACAGCATACATTTAGTTTATTTTTACTACAACAAAGACAACGCCCTAGTTGCGTTTAAACTGATGCAAGTACAATACAAAAAAATAGCAAACAAGAACATAGCAAACTGAGCAAAATTTTATTTTGCATTTATCAATTACAGCAAAATCATTTTTTTGTGTAAAACATTAACAAGGCGGAAATTGTTTCACAGCCAATAAGCGTAACTACACAGAAATGCATTATGATTAGCAATAGCCCATAAGTACAGATAAAATAGCATTAAAAACCAGGACATCAACAACAAAAATAGCAAAGATAATAACTTAAGCAATTACCAGCCAAGCATGCAAAATAAAAATGTTCATAAGACCGATTATTTAATTGCTAAATTCCATAGAAATTATGTTTTAAAAATTCTCTATTATACAATTAGTTCTTTACAGCGAAAAATGTTATATATATTTATGTATATTATATTTTTACATAAACAAAAAAATAAGAAATAACTTTCTTAAATATGAGAAAAGAAAATTTAATATAATTTTTTTAAATACCAACAAAATGCTTACTTTGGCTAAAAATATAAACAAAAGAGTTTTAGAATTGAGATAAGTTATATTTAAATTAAAATTTGTTCAGCGTGCATAATTGTTATATATACACTTCTAATTAAGATTAAGTTTATGATTTTCGTTATTTTTATTATTTACTTATTATGTTTTAAACGCAAACAGATTTATATATCATATATTTACGCTGAAAATGTTTATTAATAAAAACAAATATTTTAGTTAACCAACTGAAGTTTTTATTTTAATTTTCATATGTTTTTTGTTTTTGCAAACACAGAGGCTTTTATTTTAAACATTCACTCTTTATAAAACGGCTACATAAAAAGTAATTTGCTTTATATATTTACATACATACAATTGCTAAAAGTATTATCTTTAAATGCCATAGTAATCTATGACTAATACAGTTATTATATACTTAACAATAGCCCAAAGTAGATATTGATACGAATGGTGTTACCAACTTGGAAACATTATCCATATAATGTCAATATTTGCTCCATTTTCACATTTGACAAAATCAAGCAGATAAACAACAACAACAAAATTGGCTAAGAACAGAGAAGCCGCACTTGATTGGGAATTTAAATATTCTATTAATTTCCATTTAATTTTTCTCAACGATTTTCAAATAATTGATTTAGTTCAACCCACTGAAAACTTTGAAAATAAGACACTTATATACTAGCAATGTTTTAGACCTGGTTATGAAGGCAAAACTATCACATACTAATAAAGCTATCGTTAATCTAAACTCAACAGCTTCAGGGACCAAACAAATTATTTAAAAACTGGTAATCATTTGATGAACATCAAAATTAAAACGGAAATTTGACGCATATCTGAACAGAAAACAACATCGATATGCAAAACAAAAAATAATCATTTATAATCTACAAAAAAATCGAAAATCTAAAAATTAATAAGTATGTATGTATGAATAAAATTTATAAAAAAAAAATAAAAATAAAACAAAAATAGATGTACGTATGTACAAAAAAATCCCCTTTGGTAATATTACATTTAAATATATAAAAAGGAACAAAAATTTCAATAAATGTCAGTCAAAACTCCAGGATATTGAAAAATTATAAATGTAAGAAAGTTTGTATACGATATGCGAGTAAACAAAATTTAAAATTTATTAAGAGTATTCACAAAATAAGAATTTGGCTGAAATTGTGTGTTAAAAATATCAAAATCGCCATCAAATTTCAAACCAAACCTAATTTAGTTGAATAGAAAATTATTATTTGGTGTAATTTTGGTGTAAATAAGTAAATTTAAAAATCAAGAACTTAATGCTAGGTGGGTTTTCTACAGCAGGCAAATAAAAAAGCAAAAAAAAAAACAAAGTCACACAAATTTAAACAATTAAATTAGCAAAATTTATGTCAACTTAGTAAATGATAAATTCAAATTTATAGTATATATTTGTGTATGTCTGCTAAAATTCTATGTACGCAAAAATATTTATTATTATGAATATTTAGTTTAAAAAGTTCTTTAGTTCTCATTATAAATTCAATGCCAAGATCAATATTTCTAATTGCATTGCAATTATAGGAACAACAAACCTTTCGGTTGCTGTTAAAAAACTGTTTAGCAACCAACAAGTCAATATCATTGTAAAAACGAAAAAAAAAAACAAAAAAAAATTCAAAAAAAAAAACAATAAAACATAAATTGCAAAGAAATAATGATTAGATTTGTGTATATGAATGTGAAAAATAGGAAGTATAATGGCAAGATCTACTAAAGACATACATACTTACAAATGAGAAAAACACAACTATTAACTTGTAATGATGTGAACATGGAGCTCTCAGTATTTTGATGGAATACTGGCAATAAAAATATAATAAAACAAAAGATATTTGTGTGTTTTAATTAAAGAGTTAATGTTTAGAAAATATTTAAGTCTTTTTTTATTTTTTATCTTAGCACGGTGTAATATGATGTAGGGATGATAGCCTCTAAACTAGCTGTTCACACTGAACAATAAAGAGTAGCAAGTTATTAATAGCCAGAAAGGAGATCGCTGTACGCGTTTGCCGGGAACACACGAAAGTTGTCGCAGGAAGTCAAACGCATAATTAATAAGCTTATAAGTTTAAAACAAATGTAATAATTACCACATAAAATCCCAATAAATAATAATAATAATAAACACAGTTATGACAACGAATAATTAGAAGTAGGCTTTGTAGAAGCCATATAATTTTATTTCACATTGTTTTCTCAAACAGAAGTCAATTAAATTTTCTATAAATAAAATAAATAATAAAAAAAAAATTTTTTTAAATTAAAATGGCTTTGAAACGGCTAAAGTGTGATCTAAGTCCAGAGCTTACGACCTGTCTCAAACTAGACGACAATGTTCGTCCCGATTGTTGTCCAATACGAGAGCGTATACCCAGCGATGCCGAATGTTTTTTGAGGGACATCTCCAAAGAGCTTAATAAGCTTTACAAACGACATAACAACGCGTTTACAAAACGACGGCGCATCAAAGAGCTGGCGCAGCCCAGAAATCCCATATGTCGTTTTTTGCCCAAATGTGCATGTCCATTTAAAAAGACAATTGATATAGTCCCAGCCGATAAGCCAATATACACACGCACCGAACAACTAGCAATCCCAACAGTCAGACGTCTCCTCCATCGTCGGCAGGAAGCACTCAATATTGGTGATAAAATTGGCGAGGGTATACTGAATCGCTGGTTGCGTTATAGCTATTTATCGGTGTACAGTCGTCTTGCCAACTTGCAGCCGTTGAAGAAACCGTGAGTTTTCAATTGCCATAGCTTAACACTGATATTATACTTTTCCGATAAATCTTAACAGCGTGAAAAAGAAGAAGCTGACGGTCAAACAACAAAAAATTCGAGAGAATTATATTAACAATCTGGCTAAACCGAAAAAGCCGGTCAAGCCACCAAAGCCGGTAAGTCAGCCTATACACAGCCTATACGAAAGTTTTCATATTTACGCTTGTCATATAGGATCGCAAAGCGGGAGAGATCGATCAGCGGCGTCTCAAAAAACTGTCGCGTCCAAAGGTATTAATAGAGGATATTAAGCCGGAGTGGGAGTTCACTCCTAGCTTGAAACAGTACAAAGCAACGGATCGTATTAAGAATTTGGCCATGCCAGTGGACCGCCCGAATGTGCACACTAATGAAAACCCGGAAAAGGTCTCACCAAGTGCACTGAGGTACAAGCGTAAGTTAACATACATTTTATGAGAGTTCCATTAAACAATTTTCTACAGCATCCGAACGCATCTTGGAGATGTCACAGCCGCTGGCAAAGCACGAGGCCAATTTGGGGCCTGCCGATCTCAAAGAGGATCCGTTTGCTATATCACCAAACGCGCTCAAGTACAAAATAAGCTCGCGGATGAAGGAACTGGCCGAGCCAAAAGAGTTCGAAAATGTTCATATACGAGAGAACCCTTTTGCTATCTCGCCGGCGGCGCTCAAAGCCAAAGCCTCGCCGCGGCTTATAGAATTGGCCAAGCCCAAGGGCTCGTAACTCTAGACATTTATAGTTTTCATGATATTTTGGTATTTGTCTTTTGGCGTTCTTTAATCTTAATTTGTGAAATAAAGTGTGGAATTTTTTCTAAATTTGTATCCCTAAAGATTAATGCTGAATTCATTCACTTTTTCAATAAAAGAGATGATTTTTATATTTGACAAGCTCAAAGAGTTACACATTTGGCTTGGCTTTTAAAATGTTTTATTGATTTTAAGTATTTTCTTCATCGCGGTTCTTGTTACTTTGAGTTGGTTTAAAATAATCAATTTTTCTGTTGGTGTTGCATTTGCTTGAACCTAAAAGTTGGCAAAATTTAAATACAATTTGAATTTACAACGAAAATATAATACATAATCACAAAATAATAAACAATACGGCCAATTTGTGTAACTAAAATTTCTGGGATTTGGGGGCGAGGTAATTGTACTAAACATAAATATTCGCCAGAAATAATACTCAAAGAATGCATTGAATAATGGTAGGAAATCATACTGAATGAATGAAAGGCAACTAAAAGTTTACATGTTTAACTGTTCAATAACTTATGCAATAACACAACTTCTATTGTCTTAGCATGCGGGATCCTTGGCCCAGCTATTCTTGTAGCTATGTTAGCATCTGAATTCGGAAATTCACCTAGTGCAGGTTGGCAATGACGGCACGCGTAAAGTCCAACGTAGTTGACTGACCACCCAAGTCCTTGGTGCGCACCTTGCCATCCAGAAGTACCTGGTTTATGGCATTTTGAATTACTTCGCTATAAGTGGGCAAATTAATGTGGCGCAACATTTTTGTACCGCACATTAACATAGCTGTGGGATTGGCAAGATTCTTGCCTACAGCCTGTGCAAAGGTGTGACGTGCACCCTGTAAAGGCAAGAAACCCAATGGTATTATGGCTGAAGATCACGAGTGTTTTATATTTTTTCTTACCGGTTCAAATACCACGCAATCCGCTGAGTATGAGGCACCAGCAACGACGCCAGCCCCGCCGACCAAGCCGGAGGCCAAGTTATCGACAATGGCACCGTACAGGTTAGGCGTGACCATCACATCGAACTGATTGGGATTGGAAACCAGCTGCATGGTCGTATTGTCTACAATCATTTTGTCTAACAGAATGCGTGGATACAATTTTGAGACTTCTTCGCATGACCTCAAGAACAGACCATCGCCCAGTTTCATGATATTGGCTTTGTGAACAGCCGTGACCTTCTTACGATTATTTTTAGTAGCATAATCGAACGCAAACTTGGCAATACGCATCGATTTCTTGGCCGTTATGATCTTTAGACACTCCACAATACCGGGCACAGACTCGTGCTCCAAGGCAGAGTATTCACCCTCGGTCTGTTCACGAATGATGACCGTATCAATATTGCTGTGCCGTGTTTTCACACCAGGCAAACTGCGCACATGCACCACGTTTGCATACAGATCCAGATCTGTACGGAGTTTCATGTTCAGCGTTTGCAGTTCACCCTCGTTGCTGTAATCAGGTGTTGCCAAAATGCCCTGTGTAAGTTTAAAGATTGAATTTTGATTAGATTTAAATTTACAGATTTATATATACTATATGGGATAATCGACCAAGAGCAGCATACACATACCTTAATGCACACTTTGTTCTTTCGGATGGAGGCCACAACATCTTCAAGCTTGGCACTTAGCACAGGATTGATTTCCGACAGAAAATATGATTCAAAGTCGACGGGCACGCTCGCTGCCTGAACGTTATAAAAGTTATTTAAACTAACGAATTCGTTCTTGGCAAAAAGACCCTCACCTTGAAAACCTCCTGCAGCGAATAGACCAACTCGGGACCGACACCATCGCCGGGTATTAGGGTGCAAGTGGTTCTATTTGCATTATAGGTGGCTTCCTGCAAATATATATCAGATTCGATTATAACATTTATTCTTATAACAGTTATTCCAATTAAATACACACCTCGCCTTTCACCGCCGCCGAGACATGCAGTCTGCGCACTACGGCCGCCTATTTACAAGAAAGAAAAGCAAAATTAGCAACTATTATTTGCTGGCGATAACGTTAACCTCAAAAAAAAATATTGGCATCAGTGCGCTGGTCTTGGCCACAAGCGGCTGCTGCACAGAACTTGCGTAGTGTTTATGTAAGCGCACCGTGGAACTTCTGTGTGGGGATTACCTGTAAAAAGGTGCGTCTCAGGTTTCTTGCCAGCATCGACATCTTGCTCGTACGTTTTACTGTTGTGCTTATCGGGATAAATAAAATATACCTTAATCTAGATAAATTAAAAATTTTAATTATACTTTGCGAAATTTTAATCGGAAACCAACACAACAGCTGACTAGGGTTGCTGTGCAGATACGAAAATCGCAATTTGTCGATTTCGATCCTTCCAAATGATAATTTTATGAACGAGTTTTTAACTTGAAACTAGATTTATTCGCATTTTAAAACACCAAAATTCATGTATAAATACCGACTTTATTGTATATATTAATAAATGATGACTTATTTCAGACATTATATTGTAATATATCGATAAGACAATTGTATCGTGAAAACTGTGTTATCGAAAATTACCACCAATTTCAAATGCTTATTTAACAACTTAATAGAAATGTAGTATACGTCAGTTTACGTTAGCATTTTTATGAAAAATTGATTTGATTTCTTTAAACTTTAACTTTAAAATCGAGTGTTATAAAATGTAAGAAATAGATAAACCTCTTTTCAGAATATATATTTAAGCTGCAGCAACTTTGCCATGACTTTATGTGTCAATATTATAAAATGGATAAAAGTATTGAAGTTTGGGAGTAGTTCATACTTAAAGCGCTACGTTCGGAATTTTTTTGGATTACATAATTTCCACAGCTCTAAATTACCACATTGTTTACCATAAACGAATTCATGAATACAAATTATGAGAGCTGCAGTATCTTTGCTGCGTAACAGCTTTGGTTTTGCGCGCATGCACGCAAAAGCATCACCACTTGAGCGATTAGGTTGGGAACAATTAAAAAGCAATCCGTTAGAGCCAGTTATCACATCCTGCCATAGCGAATATCATATTCCGAAATGCCGCTTTGTGCAGTACATACGCTCCGGCGATAAAAACAAACGCCTTGGAATGGTATCAGAGAACGGTTTAAAAATGATTGAACTTTCAGCTAAGACCTGTGCCTCGTCAGATATGGTGCAGTTTATTGAGCAGAGGTACTGCATGAAAAATCTGCTCGACAGCGCACAGTTCATGGATGTGGACGACGTTAAACAGGATTTGCGACTTTTGCCGCCAATTAATGCGCCAGGTAAAATTATTGGCGTTGGCTGCAACTACTACGACAGCTGCAACGAAAAAAATGAAGTTGTACCAAAAACGCCAGAATTTTTTGTCAAATTTGGTACGTCCATCATCGGTGCTCTAGATAATATACGTGCCCATCAAATAGCCAAGGCAGGTGATAATCATGTAATATACTATTCCAATACCAATTCCTAGCCTTACTCCAACAGCGCATTGATTATGGCTGCGAGTTAGCCGTGGTAATTGGTAAAAAATGCCGCCACGTCTCTCGTAACGCGGCTATGAGCTATGTTTTTGGTTATATGATTGCTCAGGATATTAATGCACGGGATTGGAATATATTGCTGGGTGGTCAAACTATGTTGGGCAAGTCGCTGGACACCTTTTGCCCACTGGGACCAGTCATAGTACATAAATGTCATGTGCCTGATGTCAATAACTTATGGATCAAGACTATAATCAATGGGGAGGAGAGACAGTGCGGCAATACAAAGAATATGATCTTCAAAATTGATTACTTGATTCATCGACTTTCCCAGTAAGTTGGAATACATATACATATTTATGTTCATTCATTCATTTCTGTAAATTAGGTTCATGACCCTTTGTCCTGGTGATGTTATATTGACTGGCACACCAGCGGGTTCTGGTGCTTACCGAAATCCATCAAGATTCCTTAGGCCCGGTGATCTCGTCGAGAGTGAAATACAAAAATTGGGAAAAATGAGAAATAAAGTCGTAAATCCTTATGCTTAAATTCCATCCCCAACTCGTTTCATTGACACTCAAAAACTCCACTTTCTATTGTAATTTATATAATTGCATCTAAAACAAAATTTTCCAATCTTTTAAGTAGTGTTTTTGATTGATGGACTTTTTTTGTTGAGTAAATTAAAACAAATCTTTTAAAACTGAACGAGCGACGTAATGGGTGGTGGGGAACATAAGTTACAAATACATCAAACCGCTGGCTGCGGCGTGCGCCATCAATGTATTTGCCGCCTGCTGTGTCTCTAACATAAGACGAGTCTCTTTCATCCAGTCGCTAGCAACTTCGCGGGGCGCGCCTTGTAGTAGGTTCAAGTATTTCAGCGCCTGTAGGAAGTCACCACGGTCCACGTGGTACCTAAAAAAGCAAAGTGTTTATTTATCTTCTATTATAGAAATATGTTGGCGTACCTGGCTCTGTTCAACAAATCGTAAGTGTCCAATTTGCTAAAGTCAAAGGGCTTATTCTCGAGTTCATCGTTAGAAATGGGATTATCTGGCCTCAAAATAAAAAGCGATTGCAGAAATGATAGGAAATAAATGGGTAGGCTGGTCCCTTTCTCGGGTACCATCGCCAAACGGCGTGCAATGCGCTCGACATTTATGAAGCGTTCACGCAAAGCATCCTCGGGAAAGACTCCACGCTCCTGAGCCTCCTTCGGCATGTTTTCCAAAACGGCGATCACCAGTTCGTCACCCTCTGTGGGCATTTAAAAATATTAGAGAGTAATAGTTACCGCTTATTCCACCTATTCAACGTACCAGCCACCTTGGCAATTGCACTAATCTCGTTCTTGAGAGGTCGCAATTTATCCTTGTAGTGGACACCAGGCGTAGCAGTGCGCACAGAGGCCCACAGCGCTTGGCAGGCAGCCCACAGAGCTTGCGCCTGGTTGGCCGAACGCTCAGTTTCCGCGCGTTCTATGAAGGAACAAATAAATTTGGCTTAGTAAAAGCCTAATACGCCTTAAAACACTATCATAAGCATAGAATACCTGTAAACTTGTCCTCTATTTCTAAACAAGCAGCATGTGTGAGCAATAAAGTGTTTATATAATATTAAAATGATAGCCTGGTGTATTGAAACTGGTAAACAATAGTTCCACGAAAACTTCGATAGTAAAAACAAAAGCGAAAGAACAGAAGTGCCCATTATGAACAGTATTTACTGATTTAAAACACATAAAATTTAGAAAAGCAACAAATCGAGAATTCAGCTGTTTATACCATATATAAGTTAAATGGGTTAAAAAGGTTATAATAAAGTTATTTAAGTACATTAGATGTATAAGAGACGATCCAAGTGAAAAAGAGTAAATAATTCCGAGAAAATATAATGTGTCTAAAAGAATTTTAGACCTTGGTACAGGGAGCTCCTTATAGTAATGAACTATCACTATTAATAGTTAAAACTAAAAAATTCTAAAATTATAATAGTAAACTAAAGAAACGCTTGAAAGCTGGAAAAGCTTTAATTTGCAAGCGATTGAAACAAGCTATATTAACAGTCAAATATAAATAGAAAAAAATAATTCTACAACAAAATTCAGCAAGCAAATTGTTTACTTACCAGCCAGAGCAGCATCCATGCCCCGCAGCTTGCCAAGCATGGCAGCAAGCTGAAGTTTGTAATTGGCCTTTTCAGAGGCCAATTTTTCATCTAGCTCACGCTTAAAGTTGCGCGTCAGATCCGTTTCTCGCTGCGCCACAACATCCTTGAGGTGATCGGCGTGGGCTTCGGTCTGCTTTTTGAGCTGCAAACGCAATTGCTTGTCAGCCTCGGCATGGATTTGGAATACCTTTTTCTGGTTTTCCACTGCCAGCTTGCGTTTCTCCGCCTCCAGATGATAATCCAGCTGGGCGCGCAGCGCCTCGGAGCTATTGTCTCCTCGCAATGAATCAATAGCACGCTTGAGGCGCAATTCGCCGTCAGTTTGCAGACGTTGCAGCTCCTTCTGGTAGGCCACCACATGCGAGTAGGCGTGCAAAATAAATAAATCCAAGTCCTCTTTTGACAAGTTCAATTTTTTTTCGGAAAGACTGATTCCAGGGAAGATGGACTCGATTTCGTCAATGAAATAGTTTCGTGCCTGTTCAACGCTGCGCCAATATTTGTCCGAAACGTTTGCCGTATCCTTTTGTTTGTACAGCTCGTCCTTGACTGTGCTAATGTGGGACGCCAACTTCTTAATCTTTTCACGTAGCTGCTCCACCTTTTCATGGTTTTTCGCTGTAGCTGCTTTACTTAAAGCAATCTCACAGTATTCTGAAATTGAAAATTGTATTAAGTTTCAGTTAATGTCAAAAAATTTCCAGCAGCTCTCACCTATTTTCTCCTGGGCTTCACGAGCCGCACGTTCTGCCGACTTCACAGCCGTATCTCTTGCGCTAGCTCGGTTTTTTAATGTCATCCAGAGCGAGGTCTCACCATGCTCAACCGCTTTGTCCACCACTCGTCGCACATCTTCATTAAAACTGCATTAAATTTGATTTTATATCTTGTGCTTATCGAGTGAGTATATATTACAGACCTCTTTAGAATTCCAATGGCCGTATTATATTCCTTGATCGCCAGCTGTGCTGACAGCTCAATGGCCTTTTCCAGTTCAACAACTTCCGCTGGCAACGGTTGCGTCTTTGGTGCTGCAGGTTTTGATGTTGCGGACACTGTTTCTTTCTTGACGACAGTTTTTGATTCACTTTTGGCAACTGGTGCGGTTTCTTTAGCCTTTGGCGGTTCAGCCTGCGGTACCTTGGGCTCCACCCTTTTGGTGGATGACGCCGGCTTCACTTCGGGCTCGTTTTTACTTCCAAAAAACCCCGTAACTGTGTCGCTAACGGAATTTATAGAATCGGAGACGCTTTTGAAAGTCGATTTAACTTTATCGAGTTGTTCGTTCAAACTTTTTGTTGTGCCCGGAAACGGCGCCTCCTCCTGCAACGCAACTTTAATGACCGACTCCGCGCCAGGCACATTATTCTCAACCATTTTGCGAAAGTTCTTGTCGTACCTACAATGCCGGGCACCCGGAATAGAGAAGAGTCTAAAGAAGATTTGAGTTCGCTACTCACTTGGAATAGGTGATGACACCGCCGACTGCCGCCAGTGGTGTCAGAAGCAGCATCACTTTACCAAAGCCAGCTTCGCGTGCGTTTGGCGGTGGGGGCAGGCTACCATATTGCCGTTTCTGTTGTTGTTCTTGCCGTTGTCCACTGTGACTTCTGTTGTTATTGTTGCTGTAGTGTCTGCTGCTAGAGGGCGGCAGAGTGCGCTAGAAAGAAATAATGAAATGGAGTCTAAATGAGAACGGCAGCACAATCCAGCTACCAGACAGTGTTGTCCTGCTGGAATTTTTAACATTTTCTGTCCAATAACTGCAATTTCTAGATGACATAACACACAAGCGCTCTTGTATATTTTTGCAATTGACGTTTGTGGGTGCGGGCGGGGTGCCGTCACTGACGCATGATTGATTTTCACGCTATTCGTAATATTTTTATATAGATTACCTGCATCGCACTCTTGCACTCAATCGCTGCTAGCCGATACATAATGTAGCCACAGAATTTTGATAATCTAATTTGATGGTGCCTGCTGCAGACTCGAACCGCCGGCGAGAATAATTTTCTTCCCCAATTTCGCTTCAACGACAAATACTGGCTGGCTCCGCGCTGACCGTCGACGTTCTCTCTACGTTTACAGAAGAATGGCAAACGATTGCTGCCAGTTTCATCCATTCGTGGTTCGTAAATAACGCGTGTGTAGATTATTTCATCAACATAAATTTGTAAATTTAATTTACCTCAATTTTTATCAATTTACAAATATATATACTATTTTTAAAAATTCAATGTAAATGAAGTAAAAAAATGTTTGTTTTAAAACGTGAAAACTACGTCCAATTGAAATTTGAATGGCAAAACATGTGTTATCGACAAACAGCTGACTGAGCGGGAACTGTTACGCGACAGAAAAATATATTTAATCAAAGTAAATTTTAATCAATAAAACTATATAAAATGCTACGCACACTGATCGCTGGTGGTAAGCTTCACACAACATTATAAAAAAGTTTCTTATATGTCTATTCGATTAACAGCGCTACGCAGTGTCTGCCGTGTGCAGCCGACGCTGCTGCAAACGCAACGTGCTTGTTTTGGCCATTTGATTGCTGCGTCCGCTCCTGCTCAGTGCAGGTTAAATCTACTACCCGCCTGTAACGTAACTCCAATAACGACGCCCACGCTATTGCAACCGCCGGTTTTCACTACACTGCCCGCTCGGGGCGTCACCAAGTTCTCGCTAATCAAGGGCAAACGCAAGACGGTCAAGGCTGTGGTGAAGCGTTTCAAGCGCTTGGACTGGGGCGCCTGGATCCGCACGCACTCCGGTCGCCACAAGAAAATGTTTAAAAAGTCCGCCGAACTGCGCCGGCGTTTGCGGCAACACGTATTTACCAATGCCTCACAGAGCTGGCTGCTAGACAAGATGGTCACAAGCTACTGGCGTCGGCCCAAGCACTATATCGATGATCCCTATGCGCCCTACCATAAACGCGACGAGTACTTTGCCACCAAGTCGAAAACATTTAAAGTGTAGTCTCTAAAATGTTGAATAACAAATGCACAACAGTTGTGGTTTATTTTAAACATAACATAACAATTAGTTTGATGGGGCCACAACTGTGTTGATCATTGTGCCCAGACCAACGATCTCTGTCTTGATGACATCGCCCGGTTTCAGATACTCGGGTGGACTGCGATGCATGCCCACACCCTTCGGAGTGCCGGTTAGAATGATGTCGCCGGGCAGCAATGTAATTGACCTGATAATTTCCAAATTACGATCAGCGCTAAGATTGAATAATTTCTGGTTAACTACTCACTGGGTTAGTCGATTGATGACATCATCAATTTTATATATCATATTGCCCGTGTTGCCGTTTTGCTTCTCCACGCCATTGATCCACGTTTTCAGCGGCAAATCATAAACGTCCTTGACCAGGCTCTTATGCACGACGGCAGGGCCCAACGGACAGAAGGTGTCCATCGACTTGCCCAATAAGAATTGTCCACCATTGCGTTCCTTTTGCCAGTCACGCGCCGAGATATCCTGGGCCACGCTGTAGCCAAACACATAGTCGAACGCCTGCTCCTTGGGTACATGGCGGGCGACCTTGCCAATGACAACAACCAGTTCCACTTCCCAGTCGATTTTCTGATAACCAAAAGATAATAATTTAATCGATATGCTCCACACTTATCGTTTACACTCTATCTTTTATTTCGTACGTCGCTCGCTATGTGGGCTATAACGTTGTCTTTGGGGCCCACCAAGGTGTTGTTGTACTTGCTGAAAAACATGGGCTCCTTGGGCGCCGGCTTGTTCTGCTCGTCGCAGTGATCCTGATAGTTGAGGCCAATACAAATTATCTTGCCGGGTTCACTCAGTGGCGGCAGCAGTGTGATGTCATCGTTCAAAGGCAACGTTGGCTGTTTTTGGGCCTTCTGCGCCAGTTCCTCCAGATTGGGGTTTTGTGCAATCAAAGTCTTCAAATCGTTGGGCACACCTGTCGCACCCGTTAGCTCCACCAGCGACTTTTGATCGTCAGCCAGCAGGCCAAGGCGTTTGGCGAGGTCACCCTTACGCAAATACTGAACGAAACGCATTCTGGCTGCCAACATTTATGACTGTTTGCTAGATCAATGGCTCCACTTGAAAGTCGGGCGTAAGGCGCTGGTTACGTGACGTAAAAGCCCGAATAATAAACTAATATTTTCCAACACTGCTCCAAATGCGGTTGTACATTCACAGAATGGAAATTTTTGCTCCAGGGAGAGAGAATTAATGATAAACGCGCTCGCTGCTGTGGCACGAGCAGGCACGAATTTATATTATTCGTGAGTGATCACTAAATTAAGATGATACGAAAATAAAGGAAAAACATTTTAGATTGCTTTAAATTAGGTTCGACTTTATTAGACAGAAAATTAATTTTCGTGTAATTAGGCATTTTTTTTGCCTCAAGTATTTGGTCGTGTTCATTTAAGACACTTTTTCTGTTAATTAATAACAGTAATATATTAATGCCTTATGTGCTGCCTAACAGTAACATTGTATATATTTAGCGATCGATAATAACTTATACAAATTTTGTACAATCTTAGAAAATGGCCTATTCGCTGCCAGCTGATACTTTGCTATCGTGGTTGCTGCTGAACTTTGAGGATAATTCATATTTCCAACGCATGTAGGCCACGCGCATACGATCCCAGACATTATCAATTGAATCCATGGCCGGACGCACGTCGAGCAGAGCGAAACGATAGTCCTTGTCAACTAAGCCGCCGTCATAGTAGTCAATGACATAGCGCACATCCTTGCCGCAACGGTCAACAATCCAATCGTGACGATCAAAGGGCAGCTCATAACTGTAAAAATATATGAATTAGTATAAATACACCCCAAGAACACACTAGTCAGGAGTGCACAACTAGCAGTTTTTCTTATGGGAGCTGTCGTTACATACGTGTGTCCCCCAACTATTAAATACTTGAAAAAATTCATTCTGAACTTTCACACCTATGTACAAATCTTGCCTTTTTTTATTGTGTTTATGGCGAATGGGCAGAGTTATCCAAAAACATCCTGAACCAAATTTGGTAACTTTAGCTCTTATAGTTTCTGAGATATAATCAGAAAACCATATCCTAATATAAAATGGTGGAAGATATCGTTCTGCGTATATGTATAGTTTAGGTATCTAGCTTGTGCAGTTTTAGACGGGCAGACAGACGGACATGTCTTATTTAACTCTCCTCGTTGTCCTGGATGTTGCACACATTTGCACAAAATCAATATACCTATTTTCAATGGGTTCAGAGTATAAATATATGCTTATAAGCTTACCCAAGCCAGCTACGGAAGCGAGCACGTGGACTGAAATCCTTGGCTTTGCCGCCAAAGCTTTTCAGACGCGGATTGCCGCACTCTTTGGCGTGCAGCGCTTCCCACTTGAGCACCTCTTGCCAGGCCTGCTCGTTGTTGGCGTTGTGAATGCGTATTATGTCGCCCATGTCCTTCTGAGTGACATCCTCGGTCTTCCAGCGCCATCCCTTGCGCAGCATGGCATTCCAGAACATTTGCTGGCTCGGGTACTGCCAGAACTGCACGGTGCCATCTTCGGTGGCCTTGGGTATAGTTGAGGTCTGGCGATCGGTGGGCAGTGGAAAGGGTTGATCTGCAGCTGGCTGTTGATTGGCCGGCGGCATCATATTCAAGGGATTAATATCGCTGTTACCGTGCTGCACGGGGCACTCAGACGCCTGCATCTTGGGATGTGGCGGCACAGCCGATGCGGACTGATTGCCGCCGTGTTTCTGATGCATGGGGCATTCTGGCGGTGGGGCGCCAGCTGACATCGTTTTGGCCGCCTCCATTTGGACTTTGGATAGTGCTGTGTTGCCCATGGTAGAAATATATTGCTATAATTGATAACTTTTAGTTAAAATAGCTTAAATCTGTTAATGCCCCAAAAAATCTATGTCACGAACAAACTTAAATGCTCCGTTGCGTAACTGCACACAGTTGCAAATTTGTGCAGCAGAAGCAATAAAGGAAATACAACTTACATGCGTTTATGTTTTAGATGCTTTACAAAATGTTGTTTTTTTAAGTTTAACAAATACGTGCACTTTTAATTAATGTTTTTTGGAACCATGGCGAGCTTCAAGTTGCAAACCGAACAAAAGTATTGAAATGCGGCAGATTACGCTTAGGGCTGTCACAGCATGTAAAAAAAAACAAAACAATTTTATTTTTTTTTCTCGTTTGCCTAAACTTGCGAGGCAACCAGGTTTTAAAAATTTTAATGAATAATATAATTTTCAGTTGAAAAACGAGACTAAATTGTAAACTTCAATATTTTTAATCAAACTATTCAGAAACCCTGTCATCTCAATTCAAGTGTTGCACAAGCCTGTAATCTTGTCGTTTAACAACACCAACCGCATAGGCCGAAATTGTTATTGAATAGTTATTAGATTTTTGCATTAAAAGTGAGTAAATAATTCGCGGGATTTAGCCAAATTTTGTTGCAGCTCAAGCTGCAGCAGAATTGCGGTCGCTGTTATACCTAACAACTGGTAACAGCGCATTAACCGGCAGTTTTTAACAGCAATTGGCAGAAACTTATTTAAAGATCGTGTGATGTAACAACGAACACCACAAAAGCCAACAAATTGATAAATGTTATTAATATTATTGTAACGAATGTTGTTTGTTTTTCCTTTGCAGCATGACTGCCGTGTTACGTGTTGGCCTGGTGCGGCTCGTCAGTCGCGGCGCAAATGCACCCGCCACACTGCTGCAGGCGCAGACGAATGCTTTGCCCGCCGCCTTCATGCAGAAGTGCAACATCTCTGGGAAAACGATGCGGGGCGGTCCACGCTGCCCCAAGGTGGCGCCCTATCCGTACAAGACAAAGAAGTACAACGTGATCAGCGCCATGTTTGATAAAACGTCTAAGCGCTTTGACGAGAATTCGAAAGTTATTTGCGTGGAAGGTCCGATTGCTTCCGGCAAAACCAAGTTTGCCAAGGAGCTGGCCACTGAGCTGGATATGCTTTACTTTCCGGCCGTGGACATGGACTTGATCTTTATCAATCCATATGGCTATGATATGCGTAAGCTGGACCCAGAGTTGCCGCCCAGCTGCCGCAGCTATGACATTAAGGATTTCTGCAAGAATCCCAACCATGATCTAGCTGCCCTGTTCCAGATACGCATGTACATGCTGCGCTATTCGCAGTATATCGATGCGTTGCAGCATATCCTCTCCACGGGTCAAGGCGTCGTCCTTGAACGCAGTCCCTACTCCGACTTTGTCTTCATGGAGACCATGTTCCGTCAGGGCTATATATCGCGTGGCGCACGTTCCGTTTACAATGAGCTGCGCCAGAACACCATCAATGAGCTTCTAAAGCCGCATTTGGTCATCTATCTGGATTTGCCCGTGGACGCTGTCCAGAAGCAAATCAAGGCACGCAACGTCGAGCACGAGGTTAAGTCAAAAGTGTTTACCGAGGCGTATTTGCGTGAGCTGGAGATGCTGTACAAGCAGCAGTATCTCAAGGACATTGCCGGACATGCTGAGCTGCTCATCTACGACTGGTCGGCCGGTGGCGAAACTGAGGTCGTGGTCGAGGATATCGAGCGCATTGATTTCCAGCAGCACGAATCGGATCCGCACAACAAGAAAATGCTCGACTGGCGCTTCCCGCTTGAGAGCGAATGGTGCGAGGCACGCATCAAGTACTGCAACGAGAAGTCCGATCTGATGAACTACTTCAATGTGCCACGTTACGACGTGCCCGAGCTGTTGCGTAGCGCCGACGAGAGCAAAGTTTGGCGCGACATTTGGTTCAATGTGAGTCCAGTGGTAACTTTTATTGCCCGGGGACAAAATTTAATTATATTTTACTTTTACCAGGCGCCAGGCATGAAGTTCCGCCCTGGCTACAATGCGGATATGGGTGACAGTGGTCTGCTGACGAAAACCAAAGTGGGCCTCAACGAGGTCTTCTAAGCGGTCATTTGCGTGCATGGAAAGCAACTGGCGAAATGTGTTAATTATGTAATAAACAATCTAGTAAAATAATGGTCATATGTTCGCTTAAAATGCGCTGCTTTGTGTCAAATCTATGAAAACATGAATTGAGATCCTTTGTGACGCGAAGTTTATTTTATATTTTAATATTTTTCCAAACGCTGATTTCGTTAGCCGCTATCTGCAACCTGCAGTTGCAAGGATAAGGAATTCAGATTACCCACATATTAAGTACAACAGATTATTAATTACCAATTAAATTTACTTCAAATTTAGTTTAGGAAATTGAAAACTTTTGGCTGAATGCTATACTTGTGGAATACGTAATTTGTAAAAATAACGTAGCGCCATTTTCTCCGGGCCGCCTACAATGGAACATTAACGTTTAAAATATACGCCAAGTAATGCGATGTTAATCGCTGTCGTAATCATTTTTGCCAGCGCCTCCCACGGAGGTGAGCGGACGCCTCGACTCCTCATCGGAGCCATAGACGACATCCTCGTCGGAATCGTCAATCATGGAAATGGCCGGATTATCTTTGGTAACGGCCAATTCGGCCTGGGTGAAGCGACCATCGGGTGAATACACATACGCCATGGTGTACAGATAAAAATTCAACAGCCCATAGAAGCACATAAACTGAGCCGAACTGCGATAGGTGGTGTTCAGTGTGGCCACAAAGTTATCCTCCAGTATGCCAAACCCAAAGCGGCAAGTGGTCACCGTTATGGAAATGGACAAGACGAAGAGCATCAGCAGCGTGAGAAACTTTAACCGGATGTCTGCAAGGGTAGAGTAAAAAAGAAAATATCCGAATATACTAAAATAAGTAGGATCTTACCAAAGTAGGGCATGGAACGCAGTTCAGTGTAGGCGCGCAGCAGGAGCAGACCCAGATAAAGCACATACATGCAGCAGGCAATGTAGAAGAACATCTTAAGGCCCTGCAGAATACAAGATTAGAAAATAGCCCCTAGAAAAAAACGCAAACTTGACTCACATTATAGTTTTTGGTATCTACAAAATGACTGTATGTGGGGTCTCGCAGCTCGTTGCACTTCTCCCAGGTGGCCAGGACAATGGCGCACAGCCAAATGGGCAGCACCACAATAATCTTGACCAAATAGAAACTAACAAAGCGTCGTTCATTCTGACGCAGACCGTGATAGATGCACAACCAGAACATGAGCAAGGCACAAAGGAATGTCGCCTGCAGAACGGCATCCAACATGCCCGGCAGCCAGGAGTTCATCAGGAATATTAACGGAAAGAACGGATCTGCGAAAATGATAGAAAATCAATAAATTGAATTGAAGCTAGCCATAAGTAATACCCACTGTCGTAGAGCAGCAGCAGCGGCAGCAGAACCGATATCCACTTCTGCTCAATGGACCAGTCGTAGACGGGATATTTACGCAGCGTGTGGACAAACCAGCACTAGAAGAAGAGAGTGGAGGGGTGTATGAATACAATGGACTAATTGCTTATTTATTCACTTACTATGACTATGAAGGTGAAGAGCAGAAAGATGAATCGAAACCAGATCTCAATCTGTGTAAACTCCGGGCTGTACGTCTTGAACTATAGGAAAATAGTTAGGAATTTTGGTTAATAATTAACGTGGCTTGAAAAAAAATATATAACAATAACGATAATAAAAGGAAGATTAAATACCATAGCAAACATATGCAAGTTTTACGTAATATATTTAGATAACTTTGTTTGCTCTGTCTGCAAAATCAGCATAAATCGCAACTTTAAAAGTGATTCTAAGGGGGCTGATTTTTTGATAAAAAATAATGCCAAAGCTGACCAAAATTTTGACATGTAAAGTTCCCGAATCCATACTTGCCAAACCTAAAACTTCCATAACTTGATCAAAACTGAACCGATTTTCATGAAGCTTAAAGTTTTAGTTATGATTTATGGATTACTTCTGCAGTTGAATCTTAAGTGTATTTTAAAAAAAAAATTTTTTTAAATTTTTTTTTAAAAAAAAACCTTTACTCCCCCTTACTAATTTTGAAAAAGATTTTTTTTCAAAATTTAGAATCGCGAAATTTTACTTTTATTCGATTGCGGGTATTTAAAATAGTATAAAACGCAACTTTAAAAGTGATTTCAAGGGGGTCGATTTTTCTGTCAAAAATCATATCAAAATTGACCAAAATTTCGACATGTAAAGATCCCGAATCCATACGTGCGACATTTAAAAGTCATATAACTATATCAAAACTAAACCGATTTTAATGATGTTTACCATTTTAGATATGATTTGATATCTAAATTCGTATATTAAAATAAATTATTTTTAACTTAAATAATAAATAATAAAAAAAAATTCTTACCTAAAATTTCAAAAAATATTGTTTGGCTTTAAAATAAAGTTGAATATTGGTAAACAATTTAAAAGTGGAGGAAAAAAGCTAAAGTCCTGAGGAGCGAATCGCGTCGTTGTGATGATATTATTATACATATATGTATATATAATATATAATATTATATATATAATAACAATAGCTTCTGGTCTTTGAGTTGGACTTGCGCCCAATTACACGGGATAGTTGCTACTCACATAGAACGTAATGGCCCTGATGTTGTACTTCTGATGGAACGATTCCAGGCCCAGGAGACGCACTGTGATTATGTAGTGGGCGTAGTCGAGAAAGCCCAAATGCATGACTGTGAACTCCTCGCAGTCGTTGCGCACGCAGATCAAGTGCCTGGTGCGATTGTGGGCCGTGCTGGCGCCGAGCACGCTCAGCGGCTTGTGCTGCTCGTTGATGCCGTCGATGGTGACGCTGATTTGGAAACTCTTGTCGTAGCGCTCATCTAAAGAAGGAGTGAACTTCAGTGATCAGTTTAGGCAGACAGGCAGGCAACACCCACCGTCGTTGTTGTCGGTGACCAGCTTGGCTATCAGCCACATTTGCTGCGAATACGTCGTCATCAGCGGCGATTTCATAGCAAACGGCCCTGTGGCCAGCACCGTTTTGCTCTGCGCCAGCGTTGTGTTGGCCAGTATTTGGTGGGCCGTCAGTGCGTCTGTGGTTGTGATGGGCGGACCCGTCAGTCCAATGATAATGCCCAAGCCAAAGCACGTGAAGAAGCCGAGAAAAACCATAACGAACTCACGCTTGTGCATCGAGTACATGCGCATGTGGACGGATCTCTCGCAGCGATCGTGAAAGAAGGCGGGTGAGATGTATTTGTTGAACTCGCTGAACAGATCGCTAAACTGGGACAGCGAGTTCCGGAGGCGCAGCAGAAACCCGCCGGATGGCAGGTGATAGGCATAGCCCAGGCCAGAGGCATCTGTTGGCGGCTTGGCCATGGCCGAATCGAACGGGAAATATTGACGCTGTGCTGATTTGCTTACTTAATGCTCAAGTCCAAATTCAACGCATTCTCTCGATGTCACCAAAATTGTCACGCTTTACAGTTGGACTAGCACTGGCAAAGCGCCTTTATGCATCAATTTTAAACTTTTGTGCAATTGTTTTTATGGGAAAACAGTTACTGCGCTATTTGGTTGCTTTGCTGTGAAAAGTATTGATTTTTAGGCTGGCAATCGCATATGTTTTGCACGCTGCAGGGTGGGCGCCCAGTTTGATAGCCATATTGTACAGTTTGGCGAGCACTGCGCATGCGCTTTCTTATCAGCTGCACACAAAATGTAAACAAAGGCAGCATTTTCTGTTTTGGCTAAGAGGTAAACGTTGTGGATTTTTCTCATTTAGTCAATTCGTATTTTACAGTTGCGCTTAAATCTTAACTAGCTAGTTGTGTAATTAGTCCCAATACTTAATCTGACCATCCCAGCCGGCAGTGACCAATTTGCTGGCCTCGTGCGGATGCCACAAAGCACTGATGCAGACGCCCTCGTGCGCCTGCCACTTCTTGTACATTTTCGTCGTCTTCCAGTCCCAAATGTAGCACTTGCCATCGCCATCGCCCGACACCAGGTAGCTCATGTCCGGCGAGAAGTCCAGCTGGCAGGCATAGCCGGAGACCATGTGCCCGGTGAAGGTCTTTTTACGATTCATTTTGAAGCGGTTCAAGGCGGAGAATATCACGATTTTGTTGTCCAGCGATTGGCAGGCCATCCATTTGCCATTGGGCGCCAACGTGACCGCTGGCATGGAATGCATCGTTGGATCAGCAATGTACTTCATGTCCACGGGTATGTCCCACTCCCATATACGCATGGATTTGTCATCCGAAGTGGTCACAAATCTGCGATTATCATCCACAAACGTAATGGTGCTCACCGAACCCAAATGACGATCGTACTCCTGAACAATATCGCCACTACGCGTGTCCCACTGTGATTAAGATTAAATTAATGTAACTCCAATAAATCTCGACTAACAATGCAACTTACGCATATAATTTTTTTGTCAGAGGTGCCCGCCACAAACAGATGTTGCTTACTATTGTCCGGATGAAACTTGACGCAGAAGGGCATTTTACGTGTGGTAAAGCGTGAGACAACATCGCCTGTCTCCGCATCCCACAGCTTAATGTAGCGATCATAGGAGGCAGACAAAAAGTGTGTGCCTTTGTTGTTCCACGCGATGTCCTTGATGGCCTGCCGGTGGCCGGCGAAGGTGCGCACGCAACGTCGATCGCCATAGACCTCCCACAGCTTGACGCGGCAGTCCATGGAGCCGGAGAGCAGCAAGTGCGCCGTCTTGGGGAACCAGCGTATGGACGAGATACCCTTGTTGTGTCCCGTCCAGGTGTGCACGTGTGCCTTGGGCAGAAAACATTTCGGTGGCGGCGCATTTGAGCGCAAATTGACGCCAAGATCGTGTGGTGCATGCAGATACGAGCGTCCCTGGTAATCGTAGGCATCCTTGACTGCAACACATTTGAAATATGAATATTGACGTTAAGTGTAAATGTGGATAAAGGTCAACTCACTGTGCAGCGTGGACTTCTCCTCGAGCGGCTTGTCCTCGGGTATGCGTCCGCGTTTGTGTCGCTTCGAGAGCAACTCATCTAGTTCCGCGCGTTCCTGTTCGTTGGGCTTGGCTACGGACACCTCGTTTTCGAATTTGCCCCACGGCCCCAGAAAGCCCTCAACATCTTCCGGATTGTCGTTTTTCTCCTGCTTGCGCATTTTCTTCGCCTTGGGCGCTTCAAAAACCGTTTTACCATTGTCATCGTAGGCCGATTGCAGATCACCTACATAGGATTGTCCATCAGCAGCCTCGTCCACGGTGGGATCCAGGGCGTAGCCGTAGGTGTGAAACGTGCGTCGCTGATTTTCGAACTCAAATGCATTAATGTGCGCCTTTTCCACGTAACCGGCGAGCGTGTTACGCGGCGCCCGCTGCTGCATCGTCAAATCGGGATGCTCCGGACCCTGGACGGGCGCGTACATCTCGTCGTAACGCGGATTGTAGGTGACCTCTTTCAGTGTGGGGTCGAGGGTCCGCGAGACGGCCGCGGCGCCCAGGGGCACCACATCGGGCGCGGCGCAAACGGCGAGCGCTGTAGACAGCGAATGTGTTTTGTCCAGCGGCTGCAAATGCGCGGGCAACGCCTTCGCCGCGTCCTTGTTGTGCTCGCCATCCGATTCGCCCTCGGAGGAGCTGCCATAGGATTGCAGTCCCAACATGCTAATTTACAGGCTGCGCACGAATTGTGTGTACTTGTTGACGAAATGCTGCAAATATATGACTACTACGGTGTACAAAATGAAAACAAAAACGTTTATAGAGATTTCCATCAAGGTGGCGTATCGAAGCCAAATTTGTTGATTCGCTGTGAATGGCACATTTGGGCCTGCCAACCGTGGCAAAAGTCGATAAGCAAAATATTTCTCTTTTTAGTAGTAAATTGTTTAATTTATTGAGTGATAAATAGTTTGCATGCTTCCAAAATTGTATTTCATAGCAATATATATCGAAATCTAGTTTCAAATCTCGGTAGACGAGTTGTCCAAGGGCTTCGGCATTTAGATAATTGAGCAAAGTGTGCAAAAATAATAATGTTCCAGACTTAAATATATATTTTTGCAATAATTGTAGTAATAAATAATCAGTAAATAATTTAATATGATTTCGAACTTGGAATATTCACTAATCAAAAAAAAATTAGGAAGTGTCATACCGACATATTGCTAAAAATGTTATCGAACCGGTAGTCGGTATCGACTAAAAGCATGCACAGCTGTTATCATCAATGTATGTGAATGGCATAATCGTGGGTTGCAACACGTGCGCGCTTGTTTTATTCCAAGTTTTAGATTTATATACGTTTTTTAAAAACCACTATTGCTTAAAATGTCCATCAGGGAAAAGCTCTTAATGAAAAAAATTGTCAAGCGCGAAAAAATGAAGAAACAGCTCTCACAGAAGAAGGGCAAAGCACAACAGCAAAAGCCAGAACCACCAGTCAAAAACAACACGAAGAAGCTGAAGCGACCAGTGGAAGAGGATGAAGAAGGTTCGTTAATTAATAACTATATAAATATAAATAGCATCTTATACCTAATTGAACGTGCGCTCAGCAGATGACTTGGCAGATGATTTCCAGCTGCAGCCGCAGTCAAAGTCAAAGCAGCGCCAGCAGCAGCAGAAGAAGAAGCCGCAAATTCAGGTGGCAAATTCCGATTCCGAATCCGAATCGGATGAACAAGAGGAAGCAGAGGGTGACAGTGAGGCAGAAGAAGAAGACGACGACGAGGAGATAGATAGCGAAGGTTTGTTTACACTTAAGATAAAAAGATTCCCAATTTGGTTTTAAGGATGATTCTAAGGCGAATTTGACAGACACGGGAGCAACGAGTTAATGTTGCCAAGTGCAGGCATGAGATACACTTGATAAAATTACTGAAAAAACACAATATTGCCTTGCCTTCCAAAGGGCTTCTTTCTTAGGAATATCCCATTCATCTCTTCATTATCTCTTCAGCTGCAAATTCACCTGAATCCGAGGAGGACAGCGAAGAAGACAAACCGGCGCCAGCCAAAAAATCCAAGCTACTGCCCAAGGCGGCCACAACGAATGGCAAAGCTGTGGAAGAGGACACGCCCTTTAGTGTGGAATCCTCGCTAGCTGCACTTGATCAACGCGATTCGGATGATCGCAGCTTTGCCTCGCTGAAGGGCGCCGTCTCGGAGGCCACTTTGCGTGCCATTAACGAAATGGGCTTTTCGGAGATGACCGAAATTCAGTCGAAATCACTTACGCCGCTGCTCAAGGGTCGGGATCTGGTGGGCGCCGCCCAAACGGGCTCGGGAAAAACGCTTGCCTTCCTCATACCCGCCGTGGAGCTGATAAACAAGCTGCGTTTTATGCCACGCAATGGAACGGGCGTGATCATCATCTCGCCCACTCGGGAGCTGTCGATGCAAACATTCGGTGTGCTCAAGGAGCTGATGGCGCACCATCATCACACCTATGGCCTCGTCATGGGTGGTTCTAATCGGCAGGTGGAGAGCGAGAAGTTGGGCAAGGGCATCAACATACTGGTGGCCACGCCGGGTCGCCTGTTGGATCATTTGCAAAACTCACCAGATTTCCTGTACAAAAACTTGCAGTGTCTGATTATCGATGAGGTCGATCGTATATTGGAGATTGGTTTCGAGGAGGAGCTCAAGCAGATTATTAATCTGTTGCCAAGTAAGACAAATTTCACCTGTTGATAGTAAGCGTTTAATCTATACCTTAAATATGCTTTAGAACGCCGCCAGACCATGCTATTCTCGGCCACACAGACGGAACGCATCGATGCGCTGTCCAAGCTTGCGTTGAAGAAGGAGCCCATCTATGTGGGCGTACATGACAACCAGGAGACGGCAACAGTTGAGGGCCTGGAACAGGGCTATATTGTTTGTCCATCGGAGAAGCGTTTGCTGGTGCTCTTCACGTTCCTGAAAAAGAATCGCAAGAAGAAGGTCATGGTCTTCTTCTCGTCGTGCATGTCGGTCAAGTACCATCACGAGCTCTTCAACTACATCGATCTGCCGGTCACATCCATACATGGCAAACAAAAGCAAACAAAGCGCACGACGACCTTTTTTCAGTTCTGCAATGCCGAGTCGGGCATCCTGCTCTGCACGGATGTGGCGGCACGTGGTCTGGATATACCGCAAGTCGATTGGATTGTGCAGTACGATCCACCAGATGATCCGCGCGAGTATATCCACCGTGTGGGGCGTACGGCACGCGGGTCGGGCACATCGGGCCATGCGCTCTTAATGCTCCGGCCAGAGGAATTGGGCTTCTTACGCTACCTGAAGGCAGCCAAGGTGCCGCTCAATGAATTCGAGTTCTCCTGGCAAAAGATAGCCGATATACAGCTGCAGGTAAAATGACCTTGCCTTCAAATATATTTATTTATTTAATATTCTCTCTTTTTGTTTAGTTGGAGAAGTTGATCGCCAAAAACTATTTCCTCAATCAGTCCGCCAAGGAGGCCTTCAAGTCGTATGTGCGCTCTTACGATTCGCATCAGCTGAAACAGATATTCAATGTGAACACACTGGACTTACAGGCGGTGTCCAAGAGCTTTGGCTTTCTGGTGCCGCCCGTGGTTGACCTCAAGGTGGGCGCTGCCAAGCGCGAGCGGCCCGAGAAGCGGGTGGGCGGCGGCGGTTTTGGCCATTACAAACAAATGAACAACAACGGCGGCGGCAAGCAGCGCATCTTCAAGCAGGTCAATCGAGATCAGGCCAAGAAGTTTATGCGTTAATGCTTTAGACTTAAGTATAATCCATGTACTCTTACATACTATTATATCATTTTATACACAAGTCTGTGTATTTGTAGCTAATGTAAAAAAGTGTCTTCATTTCACAAATAATTTTGCATAATCATTTTCAGTTCAGCCCACGCGGATGTGGGCTTGCCTTATTTGTGCGTTGTGTATTTCACATATTTATTGTCTTGCCCAATATGGTGCATGTGCTTTTTGGCAATATTTGTTATTTCATTAAATTGTTCCAGTTTACTCGTGACGGTCAGCATCCGTTTGCCAGTGCCACTCAAACTGTAACAGTTTGACAGCCACATGCTGTTCGTATCAAATTCAATTGAGCAATGCTCGGTGACTTATTGGCGCCCACAATTGAAATAGCATTGAAGCTGTAAACAATTTTCTAATAAAACTCGTTTAACCCACAACACCCACATCACAGCCACAACCAACAGTCGAGCCACACGCGCTGTCCAAGAAATTAATACGCTGTTTAATCAAACCAACCAACCAGCCAGCCAGGCATGGCTAGCAACAAATTAATAGCTTACTCTTTTTATGTTCAGGCCTGGGCGTCGGCGTGGGCGTGCTATATGCCCGAAAATACTCGAACACGCCCCCCCACTCACCACATTAGTTGGCTGCATGCCACAGCACTTGTTGCAGCGCAGCTAATCAAGCCAACAAATTGTTGTGAATGGATTCGAGTTGAAGCTGATTATGATGCTGGCACCAGCTTCGAAATTCATTCATGCTTTATTCATGAATGCATGACGAATATAATAAGGTATATGTATATGAAAACAAGAGTGCTCTAGAAGAGGTTGGTTGACTAGCAGATACCCTACGCTTAGCTCTTAAATATATCTGTTGCATACGACTAAAATAAACATTTCATAAATAAATAGTAAGAAGTGGAGTATGTGACTAATGTGTAAAGCTGGTTTTCTGGCTTTAAAAGCTGTTGATATGTATCGATAATTATCAGATATTAGAAAACGCGAAGATTTAAGGTTTTAACATAGGATACAGTTTTTCAATTCTTTTCTTCTTTGATTTACATGTTACATATATATATTTACTGAATTGGTTAAAATGCTCTTAGCTCCTTCAATAATGACAGTGCAAACAAAATAAAAATCTTCTGAATGCCTTTTTGAACCTGGCCGAAAGGAAAGCTAAATAATAAATGGTTTCAATAAAAATAAACATCATAAGTTCAAGAGTTTTGTTCTTAATTAAAGAAATTAAAAATAATTTTTACTCCATTCAAATATATTCAGAAGCGATTTTTTATTTAAACTTTAAGATGAAAACGTTATGAACTATTATTTTCTTTGGGGCCTTCTCTATACATTTTACTTACACAATGAATTGATTGTGTTATAGAAAAGTATCTCGAGAAGATGCTCCCGCTCTGGTTCGTAATACGTCAGCTTCAGTATGTTAACAATATCGTCAATAAAAATGAACTAATGTTTGGTTTGAATACGAGTATGAGTGTGTGAATGAAAAGCAAAACAGCAACAACAGCAACAACAACAACAACCACTCTCAACTACCTGTGCTGCTAGCAGGTGTGTGGGTGTTAAAGCTGGTTTTATTTGGCTCACAAAGTTGGGGCACCTACGCAACACGATTGCATGCGTAATTTAAAGCCCACTGCAGGCTGTTTAATGGCCAACAAGGTGGCTTTTAACCAATATGCCGCTACTAATTTACAAAGACGCGGGGGGCACTTTGTGTGTTAATTGCAAATTGGCAAAAAAAAGCAGGTGCACAATTTCGTCGCCTAACTTCAAAGCGAGTCATCCATCAGAAAAGGCCTAAAACATTTTCATGAAAAATGGGCGAGTGCTGCACGCAGAGATTCAAGGGAACCGGATGACAAAATATAGTGTGAAATATGGGCGGCCATAGAGCGCGCCTGGCAAATTAAGGCACAGCGAGCCACAGTGGTGAGAGGTTAACAAAACTTGAACACATTTCAAAAATTGCGTATGCAAGGCCGGGCTTAAACTAATCCGGTTTGAGTCGAGTCTGTTATTTCAAGATTTTTAAAAACATAACCCAATGTTGAAAGTTGTAATTCAGTGGAGTTCTAGCCCGAACCGCATCATATTCTTTATTTAAATGGTTTTTTTTTGACTTCAGCAGAACGATAGTTTTAACAAAAAAGTATATTATGTGTTTTATAAGATGATAGTAATCAAAGTACTTTTTATCAAGAAGAAATATATTTTCCCTTTAAATTTAAAATAATGTGACGCAGCAAGCTTCGAACTAAAACATGGGCTTTTTGATTACAACTGTTGGTAGTGTTTAAGTTCCACTTTGAAATTTCTACAAAAAAATGCGGTTTGCTGATGGGATAAACATGGATTTACTAACTGAACTGTTTAAACCACGAATCGAACCATATTTTAAGGGCTTGAAGCTACGATTGGAATATCTACCGTAAGACAGCAATTTTTTTCTGTTATGAAAGTTGAAATATATACACGTGTTAACCCGCTCAGAGTTATGGTCATACAATTAGGCAAACACATTTTTATTGATTTAAGTTGAGTTTGACTGAGTGGATTATTTTGGTGTACTTGCTGCACTGTGCACTGGTCGTTTGTCAATCCGTTGCCCTGGGTAACTTTGGCTAAAACGTCGCCTCTGGTTTTTGGACGTTCATGGTGGGCTCGTTCGAATAATGAAAATGCATTTCAAACGCCATCTTTCCTGTATAGGTGCTCTGCGTGAAACCTAATATCCCAAGCTCCCGTCGAGCGGCTAGAAGGGGGGAGGTGCGTGCCTTTTTCATAGTACTGTGTGAAAATCGTTCACAGCTTTTTGATCAATTTTCAACTGCATTGTCGGGACTCAGTTACCTCAGAAAACTGAAAGTGCTACCAAAATGGCCCACATACAAAGCCGATGAGCTTAAGCGGCCCACGTTTTGAAATTATGTGTCTTTTTGTCCGCTTTTATCGCGTCTCTATCTAGGTGCAGGCACGTGTAGGTGTCAACATCGAAATAGGCTTTGCTGGCTGTAAATCGAAAAACCATAATAATAACACAATGTCTAAATCTTTGCGCGCTCTGACACATATATTCCAATGGCAATAAAATGTATAATGCGACTATATATATGTATATATACGTTTTTATGTATCGCCAGCCCACACACATATATGACCATGCCAAGGTGCACATGAAGCTGTTGGTCAGGTCGGCGGTGGGCGCCTGGCTTTCCACTGCCGCTGATTGAAAACTTTCACGTCTCTTTTCGCATGCGGGTGCTGTAAGTGTAAAGCGGTCGCTGGTGATGGCTTTTTGCGGAATACACGGAAGCTCGCCGGGCTACATTACAAAAACAACAACGCGAAACGCATTTGCAATGGAAAGTAAAAGTTGTTGCTGTCCAGGAACGCTTATATGGCATCGTTTGCTGCCATCGCATGCGAATTCCAAATTTTTCCCACATACATTTGAAGTATTTGAGGCAAGTTTAACACCAACATTTGGCTTTTGGGCCGCACATTTCCATCCAGTCATTTGCATAGGCTTTTGGCCAAATGCCCACATATCTTGACAAAGCGTTGTTTGTGGTTCTAATTCGCATTCGTTGCCTTCTAACAATTTCCGTACGTAATTAATGCCTCCGCGCTCAGTGTTCCATAATTTAAATTGACGCCAACGCGCCAAAGTGTGCCTAACCGAACGGGTGCAAAAGAGATAGCTGCTATTGGCGAGCATTTTTGACAGGCTTGGTGCTGCCACCTAACATAAACTGTAGGGCATATGTATATATTACTGCTTTTTTGCCCATAAAAAAAGCTAAACTATATTAAAATATGTTTTATTCAGTAAATTTCATTATAATGTGATGCTAATTTAGCGAAACGAGTTTATTTTCAGCTAAAATTCTTAAATATATTAAACAGCTGCGCAATATATTCACTGTGGCAACGCTGGTAAATGATCTTCAGCGCTGTTAAGTCGCTGTTGTACTCAAAATGACATGCTGGCTCTCTTCTTTTCGTTTTCTTTCGTCGCTGCGCTTTGCGTTTAGTTTCTTTTTCTCTGTCTTTGCGTGCGGTTCAGTTGTAGAAGTAGGAAGAATCGTTCAAGTAGAGGCGAGAGATCCGTGCATTTTCCTTTACCCGACTCGAATAAATTTTAAATAAACACAAAAAAAAAGGAATTATAAATTAGTAAATGAATGCAGTGTGCAACAAATGCAAATGTATGCAAGTTTTTGAAGCGATTTAAATGTGAAACATATTGAAAGCAACAAACTTCCAAAACGAATAACAACAACAAATAGAAATCAGCAGCAACAGTAAATTATGCATATTTCATGCAAAATTTTCAACGTTTGCATTGAAATAACATGATTATTGCCATTCTTAGTGGCAATAATCGAGTTGAATTCGACATTTTCTGTAATTGTGTTTCTGAGTTTCGCATAAATTCCACTGCAAATAAGAAATAGACTTACAAATAAAAATTAATTTATTTTTTGTTGTACTTGGGGCTGCTGCAGCCAGAGAACGACATAAAGAGAGCAAGAGAGCCAACGAATAAGCAGCTATTTTGACATTCTGCTTTCATTCATCTCCGTTGCTCACGATTACGAACACATACAAATTAACTGCGCTTGTGTGTGTGTGTGAGCTGAGAAAACGCAGACGGCGACTGCGCGGTCGGTCTACTCTTCCTCTTGCCGATCAGAGGCAGCCGCGCTGCTGCGCTGAGGAATTTTTTCTGTCTTCATTTTCGACTTGCGCTCGCTCTCTGTTGCTGCCGTTGTGCTTGTTGTTCTGTTTTCGTTTGTTTCTTCTAAAATAATTTTGGGTGGAGTTTTCAATCTGTTCCTGTTTTGTTGCTCTCGCCTACAATTTATCGAGAATTTAGCTCGTAATAAAAACATTTTTGTGTGCTTTATTTTGCAGCAACTGTAAACAAAACGCTAAATAAAAATACGAAAAATAGCCATTTGTGTAGCAATTGTGCAATACGTTAAAAAGCTAAGTGAAAGCAGAACAAAAAAACAGTCGAAAATTTTAACACGCATCATAAAAGAATCTCGGCAACAACAACAATATTGTGAAATAACGTAAACAATTGTAAAAGCTTTAATAAAAACACAAACAAATACACACAGCAGCAATAACAGAATGAGTGTCTGTGAGAACAAGACCGTTGTGCAACAGCAATTGCAACAACAAGCCGCCGCTGCTGTTGCGGCTGCCGCAGCCGCCGCTGTTGTTCAGCAACAGCAACAACAACAACAGCCCACGCAAGTGGTGCCACAGCCGCAGCACATGACGCCCCAACAACAACAACAGAGCACACAAAGCATCGCCGACTATTTGGCCCAATTGCTGAAGGATCGCAAACAACTGGCCGCATTCCCGAACGTCTTCACACACGTGGAGCGCCTGCTGGACGAAGGTAAGCCAAGAGAAAACACAAACTATTGACTTTATTATATAGCAAATATTCAAAACATAAAAAACACAAAAAATGAGTGCTATATCAATTATTTAAAAAGTATAGATCTTTGAACCTCGATTATCCGTGATGCTCGACCAAGCTCATTAAGGATAATCGGATAAGGATAAGGAATATATAGTTAAAATAAAAAATTTTGTATATGTATACAAAAAATATAAAATGCATATGGTAATCAACCGAAAGTCACAACCGTAAGCACAAGAAATAATAATTTAAAAATTTTGTCATTGTCAAAAATCTGTGATTGTAGTTATATTTTATGATGCTGATTACCGATTTTGCATAATCCAAATACAGATTTAGAAAATAGAAAAAGGAATGTGAAAGCGAAAATAAACATTTTCTTCGTTCAGCTTTAAATTCTACAATTTAAACCATATGTCGATATACAAAAAAAAAAGATATATATGAATACATATGTATATAATTTTGGGCGGAAAATGCGCCTAACAAAGCAACTTTCATACGTAAATGTATCTTTAATCTATACCTTTTATCTCTTAATCAAGCACCACGCTCCTCCAATAAGCGCAACTTTGTTGTCTTGCTCTCTTTGTCGTGTGTTGCTTTCTATATTTAAAGTCGCGTCTCTGCCCTGATCTTGAGTTCATTCCACCTTGCTGAGAACCCAAAGTCAACGCTGCGAACATCGCAGTCGCTGTCAGTTGTTTGTTATTTTTAGTTACTTCCTTTTTGTGTGCCACTTCGTTGTCGTTGTCTCTCCTCTCTGTATCTTTCCCTCTCTTTTATCTCTCTAGTGTTTGTTATGTTACTCTCATCATCGTTTTCCTTTGTGCCTGTTGCTTCTTAAAGCGGGACCCCCACTCATGTTTATGGATGCAACATTGTGGTGGAGCCTTGATCACTTCCGAGTGTTGCTCAAAACTGTTGCAGCGCCAACGAAATGTATCTGATTTCTCAACTTCAATTGCAATCTGTGAGGCGCGCCCATTCAAACGGATTGCCCGACTGTTTGTCTGGCTGTCCTTGCCCACGCCTCTGCCTGAGTTGGGTAAATACTCTCGGCGAATCACCAAAATGAGAGTCGAAAAATCAATACGGCAGTCAACAACGCACGGGGCATGAGGCGTGGCACACAGGACCACAAAGATAACTGTGCGACGACTACCTGGGCGCTTGCAGCTCATAGTTCGCAGCTCGCAGCTAGTTTGCTTAAGACACAAACGCCTGATTCTGTTCACGTTGCCGTTTTTGTTGTTTACTCAACATCTGTTGGCCATATGCATATATGTACATGTATATGTATTTGTGTGCCGCCGCTTGGTAATGACAAAATTATGTTGCACATATACAGATACAGCTACGAGCTAATGTGAGTACGCCGTAAACTAGTTTTTTGTCTACAAATTGTATTTGCCAAAAGCAAAGCGTTGACAATTTGTAAAACTCGTTCGACCAGCTATAAGAAAATGTATTTTTTTGTTTTTGTTTTTTACCTGCTTGACACCCACCCACCCGCTGCTGCTGCCCGCTTATCAGCAGCTGTGGGAGTTGGGCATGCAGATTATATGATCCCACCCGGACTCAAACTCAAACCAGACCTGTGGGTCGCTCTTCTGACAGCAGGCGACAACTCTACTTTCTGCTAGAAGTTCATTTTATGTCGTTGGTGTTTTTATTTTATTTGTTTTTTCAACTTTCTCTTTTCAATTGCTGTCGTCGCATCGTTGGGTTTTAATTTACTTGTGGCAAAGTGTCTGCTGTTGCAGCTATGCGGGCTGCACAATTTTGCTGCAAGAAATCCATGTTAATACTATTCATTTTAACTTATTTTCAGTTGAATGAAAAATGATTCTAATTTTGCTTTTGATTTCCACCTAAAAAGTTAAACATTTTGCGGTAAATGGCGAAAAAGAATTTATTTTCAAACACAAATTTAGAAGTAAAATTTTTATTGTGTGTGGCAGTAAACCTAAAAAGGTGGTTTAACATATTTTCCAGGGTTTGGTTAAACCAAGCTTCTCTAAAATTGCAAAATAAAGTATTTTTAAGTGACTTCTTAAAAATGCAGCTTCTGATGTCAGGAAATATGAATTTAAAAAAAATATTCGAATGCCGAAAAATGTTGGTATATTTAAGTTTTCTATCCATTTACAAATGTATCTTAAAATATCACAAAATAAGTATTTAATATTATTTTAATTTTTAAAAAGCCCCTTTTTATTGGGTAGCCAAAAAAAACAATAAAATAAATATCAGTGTCTGCAAACACATCTCCTATCCATATGGAGATGTTTTTGAATACATATTTGCTGCAACCTGTTGGACGCTCATTTCAATTGCATAAAGATGTATAATGTGTTCGTGCCCCCACAGATATAAACCCACACACACAAGCACACATATACCTATACATTTGTTCGGTTTTATTTTGTTATTTTACTTGTTTGCCTCTTTCTCATTTAGAATTTTTTATTTATTTATTTGCCGCTTGTTTTTATTGTCTTTATTCACTCGTCGCTTTTGGCACTGCTGACATAAATTTTGTTGTTCATTTTGTTCTTTTACCTTTTCCTTTTTTTTTTTTTTTGAATTGTTGGGGGTAGTGACTCATGTCTAAAAAAAAGAACGAATTAAATAAAACAAAAAAAAAATTAATAAAATTAAGAAGCTGCAGAAGATATTGTTTGCGGTGGCAGCGGCGCTTATTGTATATTTGGCGGTATCTGTTAGATACATATGACACATGCCGTCCAAGCACGTTTCTAGCGTATTTGTATCTTGATGCATGCCGAGCAATTTGCACAGTTGAAGTGTGCCTAGACTGTGGAAAGACGACGTCAAGACGGTGTGCTCGGATTACGGCGACGCAGTCCAAGCATAACTGCACGTACTATCTGCTTAATATGTATAATATGTGTAGTAAATATAACTCGAAAGTATCTTCCGCATGACGTCTGACGTTAACACACATTACGAGAATGCTGCAAGGCCTCTTTATCTGTATCTGTATCTATATCTGTATCAACTTCTGTCTACATCAAGGCAGACAAAACGCAGCTCTAATCAAATTATTATTAAAAGGTGTGTGGTTTTTTTTCATCTTTGGCCCACGCATTGGCCGAAAAAGCACAACGACAACGGCAAAATATCAAAATTTTGTTGTTGCTCTTCCTTTGTATCTCTGGCACGCATCGCAGTGCCCGCGATCTTATAGATACATAAACTCTGTGTGTATCTTGCGTTGTGCATTTAAAAAAAATCAAATTACGTACGGACTACACCCGCTATACGGACTATAGCGCGCAAATGTTTATATAGTCACACATCTATATATATATGTATAGTAGAAGAAAACCTATATTCACGTATGCTTCAGTATTTTGTGTATATATTTATATGAACATATATATACATATATATACTTGGCATTTCTCATTCGGATACATACACGCAACAACAGCAAATTCTGTGCTCGACATCTTTTTTTTTGTATTTTGTTTTTTTTTCTTCATGAAAAATTTGAAATGTGTTTCATTTCGTCTAAATTTAGATGATTGGAAATGGTTTCTAGCCTGTTGAGCGTCCGGCTGCGGAATGCTTTGCTGTATATTTGAGCGTTTTTAGGGCGTTGTTTGCCTGCAGATTAAAGAGCAAAGCATTAACTTGGCTTGGAATGCTAACAAAAGCAATGATAAAATGCATCATCATGCGAACGCTTTAACGATTGCTTCGCAAACAAATTAAATTTTGAATTAAAAAAAAAAAATTAAAAACAACAAAATGCGCAATGAGCGCTTTTGAATTTCAATTCCATATTAGTCAGGCCCAGGTCCGAGCCCAG
Source organism: Drosophila nigromelanica (assembly GCA_004149465.1). Taxonomy (NCBI): domain Eukaryota; kingdom Metazoa; phylum Arthropoda; class Insecta; order Diptera; family Drosophilidae; genus Drosophila; species Drosophila nigromelanica. The sequence continues at coordinate 25,991 of SCDS01000110.1, read as the reverse complement.
AGACATTGTTTATACGACTAGTTCGGCTGACGTCGTGCTCATAAATTTGTTGACAATTGTTATGCGGAACGCGTGGGCCCAGCTGTGGCAAACCCTCTAATATCCCCGCACCCGCAGCAGAATCAGCAACTAATAAAGGGAGAGAAAGAGAGAGAGAGAGAGAGAGAGAGAGAGAGAGAGAAGCAGCGAGAAAGGGATGGTGGGGTAACCATGTACACGTCCCATTGCGTTTTTCAAATTCAATTAAAATCTTTTGTCATGACGACCGTTGGTTGTTTTGATTTGTTGTTGTTGCTATTGCTTACGTTTGTGTGTTTCATGTTGGCTAACCCGGCCTTATGGGCGCTACCAAAAAGAGAAGCAGCCATGCGTTGGCCCATTGCAGTCATCCCAACACGGAAGTTGACCATGGCGAGGAGTTGGCTGCACTTTTTTGTTTTGTTATTTACCATTAAAAAACTCTGCCGCAAATAAAGCAATCGATTCGGTAAATTTAAACAATTGCATTTGCTAAACTTTATTATATGATGAAAAGGGCATTGATCGACGCTGATCACTGTTCACTAGTTACCGATCAACGATCACTGAACACTGAACGTTGACAGGCGAAAGTTGTAGGCCTGATTGGTTTTGCTGCATGCTTGGCTAGGTCTGGCATGGAAAGTGGGTGGGAAAATGCAGACCGCTTAACTTTTCATAATAAAAATCGTAATCATGTTGGATTAATGTGAGGTAAAATTAACAATATATTTTTTAAATGTTAGCTCAAGAATATAAATGAAAATTTAGGAAGCATTTAATAGATAAACAGTGGAAAATATTTTAAAATATTAACTTGGTAACTCTTGAGAAACAATAGAACATAATATTATAAGAAAAAGAATAACACTTGTTATTAAAGTACAATATAAAAATGGCTATATTGTAAAAAATATTTATTATCTCAATTAAAGACACAGATATTAGTTACACACTTACTTAAAAAATATATAAACAGTAACTAAATCGTTTATTTTTATTTTTAATACAAATTCAATGTGTAAACAAAAGTGTCGCACTTATTACTTAAGAACCGTTGCAAATGTTCGCAAAACAGTCGCATTTCTTGTGTGCAAACATTTGCGTACATTTTTGTTCAGATTTTAAAGACTGGGCCAGTTCAATTAGCATGTTTTTGTTGTTATTTCGTGTTTTGTTTTGCTTTTAACTAACCGACGGGAGAATTCATAGAAATGCGCTCATCTAGGCAGCATCTAAACATGATATCTCTATCCAAGCACAAATGACTCAGCACAACATGGCACATGGCAATCCCAAAGATACAAATATGAGTGTGTGTTTGTGTGTGTGAGTATAAGTATCTGCAGCCTTCAATTAGCATTTTCAAGTGCCTGCCAGTGAGTTGACCGCTTCCCTGTAGATTGCGTCATTTTCATCTTGCATGACATTTGATACACAGCCTGCAACAATTTCTGAAAAAAATTGAAAAAAAACAGAACACAAAATTTTGACAAAAATAGCGCAAATATGCTAAACTGAAAAGCTCGTAATTAAAATGTGTTTTGCATGTTGATATTCCACACACGCAGCCTCCACAGACTCACTCGCACACACACATTTGTAGACTCCTCGCATGGCACGCGACTACCAGCAGCAGATGCCGCCTTCAACAGCAGCATCAGCCGCAGCAGCGGCAGCCATGTGGCATTAGACAATTGCTTTAATATGCCGGCAGACAGTTGCCGCCACCGCCAAGCCGCACAAATTGAACAATTTGATAACAAAGCGCAATACTTGAGAGTGCGGAGTGCGAGATGCACAAAAGGCAATAAATTTCGCTTTGATGCTGTGCCATATGGTCGGCTCGGTCGCAGCTTTAAATACTTTAAATCGAATACCCGAACTCGAACTCGCCAGTGCTCTCTGCCATAAATGGGCAGGCGATGGCACTTGAGCTGTGTGGCAAGTGAATCACTTTTATTGTGCAATGATGCTGCAGCGATATCGATTTTTTTTATGGCCAATCAATTCGATTTTTCAATTGCCCCAAAACGGACAAACTGTGTGAGAGTGGAAAATGTAAAACCAAAGGCTGCAAGTCGTGTGAAATGCGGGCAGACAACTCACGCACACGCACACGCAGGCACACCCCTATTGCAATTAAATAGCATACATTAATTGATCATAATTATATAGGTATATAGAAATAATATATTTCTGGCAAGCTAAAAGAAAAGAGAGGCGTCCACTTATGACAAAGCTAACAAAAACAAGCAAAAGAAACTTAAATGAATATGTCACAAGTTTGCATAAAACACACTAATATTATTTATATATACATTCAAATAAATATATAGCAAATGGATGCGTCATATGTGTTGCCAAAAAATAAATATACGCTAAATTTAAGTTAATTTTTTTTTTGCATTGTTTTTTCCGTTACTTCGTACGTTTAACTGCTATGTAAGCTGCGATGCCTATCTTGCAGATACAAATACGCATACTTAATAGATACACGATGACAGCATGCAAATGTCTGCAGCTGATAATTAAAACGTGACATAAACACAAACAAAAACACATATACAGAACTCTCAATTCGTTTGCTCAACTCTAGCTACCGCTTGCTTTTTTATCTTTGTATCTTTTGGCTGTCTGCAGTTGAGAAATTTACCAAAACGACGCGTATTTACTGTGTGCAGCATGAATGAATGTTGTTGTCACGTTGGTTCCAATCTCTGTATATATGTGTGTGTGTGTTGGCATTTTAGTGTTGGTTTTTTTTTATGAGGGGCAACCAGCCGTTTTAATTTTGCGCTATTTTCGCATATTTGCGTCCGCTAATTTCACGCACTTTCGTCTCGTTCAACTGTTTCAATTGAAAGTCTTTGGTATAGCCTAAAATTTGGCACTTGTTACGCCCCCAAGACACCTTTATTGTTAGATTTGCCATCAGCTGTTAAATTGCAGAGCGTTGTGCGTGTGTCTGTGTGCCGCGCCGCGTTGCATATTGGCGTTGGCGTTGTTGTTGTCGTTGTCTTTGCTTCTGTCTCTACCTTTGGCCGTTTTGACTGTTGTTTATGTTCATAATGACACTTTTTTGAAATGACATAAAAAATTGAATGTCGTGCTGCCACGTTTTATTTTGTTCCTCTCTTTGTATTTGGGTTAAATGCCATTTTATATGGAAGCTCCATGTTTCTTATGATCCAAACGTTGAGTGCGTGGGCGCCACATGGCCTTATGTAGCTGGCTCTGTTCAGCAGGCCAAACAAGGTGAATTTTGTAGTCAATTTACAACTTAAATTAAGTTTACATATGCTAGATACATTTCTAACTTCTGTTAATCTTATATGGTATGTTTCAAAGTTTAAGTATAAAATAAAACAAGAATCTTGACCTTAACATTAGTTAAAATTTCTATTTAAAGACATAAACTTATCAGGATATGCTGTATATGTTAGTAAGTATTAAGTATTATGTTATGTTACTGATATTAGAGCAACTTCTAACAACACTTTTGTGTAACTTTACAGACGTTATGTTAAATCCAAACTTGTTCAACATATGCTGGCTTTTCTATTTTTAGCAGTTGCACCAGAAATATGAACAGCATCAGCAACAGCATATACACTGATTTCGATTTCCGCTTCACTTTCAAATGGATAACTGCCCACACTTTTAGACCTGGTTCGATCCACCTCAAGGACAGCTTGTGGCTTATCACACAGAGTGACAGTTGGATGAATGTCATTGGCATATGCTGCGATTCTCGCAACGATGAACGAGTGCACTTGCATTTTCTATAAAAGCCACTCGGCCCAAACAGGCTTTAAGCCAGCTTTATAGACGTAGGCTTTTCCGGTTTTCCACGCACATGCCCACATCAAAGTGAAATATTTCTTGTATTTTGTCAGACAAACCGACAGCATAAATAAAAATAAAAAAGACAGGTAAAAAAATACAAAGAAGGAGCGCGACATCGTCGCCAGTTGTCGCAGCCGCCTTTTGACTAAAAATAAACAAAACGTGGGCGCTAGAAGGTGTTAAGAACAAGTTGCACAATGCTGAAAAAGAAACCTGCAGTGCTGAAATACATATAATAATACTAATAAATAGCTCGCTATAATACATAGTAACTAGTAGTGGACTTTAATAAACACAGCGTTTAATCTATTTGGCATTTTCAAAGTAGTTTACAAGCTGAAGCACATAATTTATATTTTTATCCTTAAAGGTAAACATGTTTTCGTAACTTGCATTGGGAATAGCTCGTCTATAAATCAAATGATCTGGGTTTATATATTTTATTATGTTATTTGCATAACTATAATTCAGCTGGTGTATTCTTTATGTCTTAATTGTGCTTGATCTTAATAACATAATGTTAAAGTATAATTAGTTCAATTAAATTATAAATTGTTATCAGCTCAATATACCCTATAGTAATTATAATAATAAGACAGAGCATGTCTAGAAAAACAAATAGAGAAAAAGGCGGCATATCTGTGACTTTTGTTATGAAAACGAGTTACTGGACACTTAAATTTTGGTCAAGCACATTATAATTATGCATATACATATGTACAAGTCAAGTACATACATATATAAGAGAAATATGTATTTGCCTTGTACTTTCAGTAACAAAAGTTAGCTGTGACAGTGGGTAGGTGGACAAGTGGTATGTGTGTGTGTGTGTGGGTGTGGGGGGGGGGGGCTCTGTGCGACGTGCGTCACGTTGCGTATGCGCGATAAACAACATTAATTATACGCCAAGTAAAAGGCAGCACGATCAAGTGACATGCTGCGTAGCCACAAGTAATGCATGGCCCATTTAAAGAGCTTTAGAGACGCCCACAGTTCACACACATACAAATACATATACTATATATAAATATGTTATTTCGAAATATATTGTTGATGAATTTCACTAGCCTTTTTTGTCTCTTGTACGATTTGTACATTATTAATTTAATATTTCAACCCAAAAGGAATTATTGTCTTGATATTTGAGCTAATTGTAGTGTGACTACAAAAGTAACTTGCCAGGGCTGTTCCCAAAACGACAAGTGTAGCTTTCACTATACTATTTTTGGGCTATACGCATTTGTTAGCTGCATAAAATACATATTTACATGTCGTGTGCAACGCGTATAATGTTTGTTTATGCATTCAAAATTCTCCAAATGTATCTATCTATACATATATTTTTTAAATGCCGCTCTACCACGCTCACCATTCTCTAATATAATAACAGCTGTAAGTTTTCAACAAAAAAAATATATAAAATATTTGTTTAAAAAAGAAAACAATGCTGAGAGAAACTGATAGAACACAGCTTTTATAACGAAATGTTTACACCGCATTCAAACTTTCGCAGTTGCATCAGAAGCAACAATTTTGTTATTTATTTAAGAATTTTAACGGCATTATTTGTGCAATAAAACACATTTGAATACCCTGTAATACTCACGTAGAATCAGGTAGTAGAGTTCACAGATCGTCGAAACTCAAAATCATCTAGGAAATAATACAGCACAAAAGGTCATGAACCTTGCGGTTCGCTGTGTTCTCTGTGCTCAATTCAGTGCGTGATGTGTGAGATACATCTTCTTCTTATTGTTGTGTTGATTCTACTCGTTCTTGTTATTGTTGTCGTTGTTGTGGTCGTGGACGGGTGGAGCTGGCCCGGCCGTGCCGTGCCGGGCAGCGTCTGTTTATGTTCCACACACGTAGCAGGGGCTCCGGAAAAGTCATTCGCCTACTCCAGAAATAAACAAGCGCTGGCAGCGTGGCAACACAACAGCATTTGGCTAGACGAGTCATATCCGAATGCTGCTGGGGCCTGACAGAAATTTTATCTTTTAGATTTGTTTAAAAATAGCTAGCGGGCAAAAAACCAAAACACAAAAAAAGCAAAAGAAAGAAAAACCAAATTTTAGAAAACCTCAAATATTGAACACTGCTGCAAGCCGATTTTTGGGTGCTAACATCTCAAATGCAACGTGGCCCCACACGTGTTGATTGAGCTGTTCTGGCATCAAGTATCTGTTGATTTATGAGTTTTTCTTTTAAAGCTGCAACAATTGCATTTGAGCGCACATGCAGTCTATATAAGAAGTTTCTAAGTATTTAATTGATAATTTAGGGATTTACAATATTTATAAGAGTATTTTAAATGCTTCACAATGTGTCTCTTAAAAATTCTTTGTTTGTGTGTATCCAAAGCATGTTTTTTATCTTAAAATGCGCTAAATTGCGGTATCTATCTTTTACCTTACCCAGTTTGAACAGACCATAAATAACATTACGTATTATAAGAAAAAGGAAGCAAACCAAAACCAAAATGAACCATTTGCATTTTCAAGTAATCTTATCTGTACTACCTGTCTTGCTCGTTTCAGGTGAGTGTTTGCTTAAGGTCTTATCAGTAATGCGATAGCTTGGTAGCTGGCCATAGGAAAATGCGGACAACTGTTGTACAACAGTTGCACAAAATGCCGTCGGCCCCAGGGAGAAATCTAACCTGATTGGCTGGCTGAGTACCACAAATTGTCTATTAGCTATACTATATATGATGTTAATTTTTAATTGGTTAAGCAGCCATTGCTTTGAGAACTGAGAATTGAGAACATTAACAAAGGGAGCACTGTAGAGAGCGAGAATGGAACTGCGAGTGTGCGCTCGTTCGATATTGTCTGGCGTTGAATTTTATGAGCCGGGCCATAAAGTAAGCTCAGTTAATTGCTTTATTAAAATGGTCGCGCAGGGGATCGGATCGACTACCGTTTGTCAAGTGACTAACTGGCCAACTGACTAAGTGCCTGATTGAAAATAGCCTCTCTCTAGCGGGTGTGGGACGGGTCTTAAGCTAACAATTTATGCATTTTACTTGTCACTGAGCCATGTGCCGGCCATAAGCTATTTGCTGAAAAGGTTTTTCAATATAGAACCCTAACGCCCACGCCCCACTACGCTCCGTTACCTTCATTGTATGAATCTTAATTAATTTTGAAATATTGACATAATACGCAAAACGAGGCGTTGCGACGCGTCGTGAGGTTGTTTTTTTCTTTGGTATCTTTTTTTTGGTTCGACTCAACTCTGTTCGTCTCGAACTGAATTCGCTTCAGGTTCGGGGTGTGGCTTCCTGCCTTTCATCTTGCTTTGTTTTGCGACTCATTAGGAGCACTTATTTTTTGTGCGACCAGGGCCAAGATTTTTCCACAATTTCACAAATTTAAGCATTTACTGCATTTTCATTTGGCTTCGGTTCGAAATCTTTTTGTTGGGTTTTGGGTTCGGGTTTTTCTTGCTTATGTGACGGCATTTTGTATAAAATTGCGCACATGGGAACTGTTTGATTTGCGGCCAATTTTCGCTTGGCTCGATGCATTGCGCCACTTTGCCCACAGCCACATCAAAAATCAACAACAACTGTTAAACTGTGTACAACGACATTTGCAACGTTTTTTGGCAATGACAAGTTTGCAGAAAAAAGTTTTTGGAAAAATTGGCTTACAATTTACGAACTTGTTTGCAATTTTCGAACATGTTTCGTTTGCCGTTTTCTTGTAATTATACCCATTTTTTTATACCATTGGCTATGGTAAACAACGATTTGCCAGATCGTATAGGTATATATACATATCTAATATATCAGCTTAGCTCTAATGAATGTGTGAAATCTTAGTACTTTTTTATAAAAACTAGGAATTCAGTTAAAGGTTTCAAGGTACACGTATTGTATGGCAAAGTCGAGTATTTATTTAATGACACAACTACTGGGAATAGATTTTTTTTGTTTTGTTTTTTTTTCAGACATTTTTAAACTGTGAAACATTCTCAAATTTCGTCGAGAAAAAACCCAAATAAGCCTGCCTTAAAGATACCAAGGGTAGGCCAAAGCGTTTCCAAAAATATACATATATCTTATTACTTGTTAATTGTTTGGACCGCTGACGCTTTGACAGTAATTTGTTGTTATTATGTTATTGTTGTAGTTGCTGCTATTGCCAAGATTCGTATGGCCACGCCCCCACCGAGCAGCCGCTGTGACTTTTATTGTTGTTTTTGTTGTTGTTGCGCCGGCTCCCGTTGTCTGTTGTAATCTCAAAGCTTAATGTCAAGTTGCAAGGCTGCCGCTGTGCTGCACACGCACAGGCACATACTCTGCTGATATACAGTTATTTGTTTTTATTGTGTGCGTGTGAAAAAATTGTCGTAATATTAATGCTATAGCTGATGTACTTCTGCTGACGACACCCCCACACGTAGATTGTCGCATTAAAATATCATTTGCATTTTCATCTTATTTTTGTTTTCTTTCTTATGTTTGTGCTGACTTGTAGTTGTTGTTTACATTACAGATATTTGACTTTACTCTCTGTGTGCCAGTTGTTGACAACAGCTTTCCATTTTGGCCATTGTTGAAATTGAAAGTTGTAACAAATTCACGCCATACTGACTGCGCATTTCACTTCCTTTCTTTAACGCCCTCAAGACAATCAACCAGCCTGAAGATCAGTTAAGATTCATGACTCGCTTCTTTGTTTTTGTTTCTCTGTTGTTAAATTTATTCTGGCGTGTCGACCACCTTCACTTTATGTGCTCTTGTGCTGTGTGTGTGTGAAAATTCCACATTGTTTTTCACTAACGTTGACACATTTTCATTTATTAGTTAGTGTGACTTTTGCGGCTAGAGAATTGGCCCAGTGGCTTATACTTTTTGGGGTATTGTCAATTTCGCATCGCATTTGCTTAATTGCCCTTTGTTGACTGGCAAAATAAGTATAAAACAGGGGTTGTGTTGCCAAGCAATCCGTTGGTTCTCCCTTCAAATTATCTCATTAAAATTTTATATATATTTATCATCGTAATTTTTATTTTTTTTGCGGCTTATTAAATGACACCGGCTAATAAAACGAGCAATAAAAGTGCTAAGAACCGAATCGAAATTAGTCACGATTTTGGTAGGTGGTGTTTAAAGGGGATAGGTACTTCGCTCAAATTAATCACAATGATTTAGAAGCCTTGCTTTCGTACAAGGTGTTGGCTTATTAAATTGCAACAAATTCAATTTTAATTAAAATGCATCTTATATTAGCAAATTAACGAGAGTATTGTACGTTTATTGGACAATCATTGTTACAATTTGCAATTTCCAAATGATTATTTAAATTAATTCGCTTGAAAAGTTTGTTTGAATGTTTGTTTGTTCGTTTAATCCAGCTGTCAGTCTTTATACAAATAAAATTTATTAAAGCATCATTCAGTGACTAATAAAAACAATAGAACTTGGCAAACAGTCTAATTATAAAGCATATTACTTCATCAATATTTTGATTGCTGTCAAAATGGACTTTACCATTATACGAATATATTACAATGTACGCGTTTTTGCATGCTCTTTTTATATGTAGTAAATATCTAAATTAATATATTGGAAACTACGTCGCATTATCAGGCAAACTGAATGTGTATTTTTGTATTAGCTTTTTTTGCGTTTGTGGCTAAAAATTGGAAAATTGCTTTTGTTTAACTATAAATTTATAGATTATTCTGTGTTATTGTTAGCTTAATATGCACATTTTTGCGTATTTATTTAAGTGTTTATTTGTGCATGTGGCAGCCCAGTGAGTGAACCCAGGCAGCTGACCAGGTGCGTTTCTACTTTTCAGTTTTATTAAATCTTTTTATAATTTTTGCCTTTTTGGTTCGTGATAGACACGTATATGTGATTTATAGCAATAACTTTGTTGGAATAATTTAAGGAATTCACATACTTTGGTCAAAATTCTTAATTTGTGTAGCCAAAAATAAACAATTGTAATACTTTGTTTGGTTTCGTTAAAAAAACAACGATATAATGTCAATAAATATAATAAATTGTGTTGAAATGATATCTCCTACTATTATATCGAAATTATTTTGTGTAATAATTTGTATGCAATTTTTTTTGCCTTTTCTTTTTGTACCTGTGCTATAAATGCATTTTATATGCATGGTATTAGTCTGGGAGTGTATTGTAGTATATAAAATTGTCGCAAAATGTTGTATATTCATCTTAAATATAAAAATGATTTATCGCCATAACCTCTTTGTGTTTGTCATACTATTTTAAAATTAATTACACAGTGTCTTTCAGTCTGTCACGAGTGTTGAAAGTACTGTTGTACTGTTTTTTTGTATTCGTTTCGATATCAATTTCGCATAGCTTTTGACTGACTGTGACATAAATTTATGTAGGTAAACAAATGTTTTTTATGTACTTGCTGATTCTTTTTTTACGAACAGGGTTGACTAGTGCAGTTTTGATTTTTATGGCATTTACTAGTTTTTATAGCCTATACCCATTTAAAGTTCTTTAAAAGGTTTAAAATAAAGGGTAATAAATTATTTCTTAACCTACTGAATATCTACCATTTTTTCCAAATCCAAATGCTTTTTATCAGAATTAACAAGTGAGATCGCTCCAGTCGGGGCCACCCGACTAGGAGATACACTGAAGCCTGCGATTTGTCTTCATAAACATTTCAACCCGTTTGCATTCATACATACATACATAAATTCACAGACACACAAATGCACACCGCACTTTACTCGGTAGCTGCGCTTGGCCCGCTATAGAAACCAAACCTTGTTTTCTCGTAAACTAAACTGTATGATCGTTATGAAATTTTCAGGAATTATTAAGAGCATTGAAATGTTTGTGTATACATTTCAATGCTCTTAATAATTTGCAGTTTTGTAGTTTTCGAGATCGCTGCGTTCATACAGACGGACAGACGGACATGGCTTAAAAATATCAAAATATCTCTGCAAAAAGTGAATTAATTTTAACGACAGTCTTACTATATAAGAACTTAAAAAAATTAAGTGAAACACATGATATTCAGTAAAGAAAGTCAACCAACCAATAATGTATATATATACAACATCGCACACACATAAATATCATTAATATTTAAATTTTATTTTACAAAAAAAATATTGTGGCTGCCTAAAAACCGCAGGCCAAGAAATGCGCACAAAATAAGTATGCAAAATAAAACAAAAAAACAAATTACTTAAATACACATACATATACAAATGCATAAATATGCGTTGTGTGTGTGCTTTTTTGTTTTGAGCAAATTGATTTTGTGTGCGAATTCTCAAGGCCGACCAAGGCATTTGTAGAGTTCATGCCAAATGTGCTTGCAGTTGGTTTATAGCTGGAGGCGAACGGCTTAATTGCATCGGCTGTGAAACACAACCGGCGACATTCAAGCCAAGCTTTAAGCGATTTTTTTTGTTTTTTTGAGTCATTACGAAGCGCTTGTGATTGCTGTGACAATTTGTTAAACTCGGCTTGTCACCCACACGATCAGCTTGTTGGTATTGTTAAGGCCAAAAATACGCTGGCAACCCACGTTGAGCTGAGCCGTCGGAACCCACAGGTCGAGTCATCTAATTCGTGGCATGAATGGTCTTGCATTCATAAATTAGTTGCCAGATACATTATGTACTTATGTATCTCAGTTAAAACCAAGTCGTGAGCGAATGCAAATTACGGTGCCCCGCCAAAACAATCAATCAGCTGATCTGGTCGCAGTCGTCAAGCTGTGAGCTGAGCTTCGTATTAATTTGGCTTAGGTGTCAACTGGGCTAACTGCCTAACAGCCTACCTGCCTTTTTACCTGTCTGCCTGTTTGGCATATCTTATAAGATTGACAAGCTGGGCTTAGTTTTTGGCGTGAACAAGGTTGTCTGCGATTGTGTGGAATCAACGATCGTGTTCATATATTAATTTAATGCAAACAAATGAACATAACTCATTTAAACCTAACATACGTAATAAAAATAACAAAAAATATGAATTACCCATATATTTCTATAGATAATATATCAACTGTAAACAATTTTAATATCGAAATTTCTTAAATATGATTATTCTCTTTTTTTCATTATTATCGCTTAAAAATTGTATTTATAAAAATATGTTTTATTTTTGACATATAATTTAATTAAACTTTATGTTCGTCTCAGCAACGCCTTTGCATTGGCCACCACCAAATAAATTATAAGCTGAAAAATACGTTTTATATACGTTAATTTTCCACCGAAAAGGCAGCACCAACAAAGTGGAAAATCTTTCAAGACTTTTAAAAAATTGCACATATAATTTAATTTGCTTGCCAGCGCGCAGTGGATCGGCAACAACAACAAGAAAATGTTTTCAGCTGCTAGCAAAAAGCAAGACAAAAATCAACAACCAAAATAAATTACAAGACATGGCTCGTTCTAGCTGTCCAAGAGCATTAATAGTCGGCCAAAGAACTCATTAAGAGACGCGAGTGAAAACTGAAATATTGAATACAGCATGGAATTTGTCGCTATAAACAAGCAATATATGACCGTGCAATATGTTTTTGTCACAGTGTGCGTTGATTTTAATAGATGCTCAAAAGCAAATTAAGGGCACTTTGGCGAAAAGCTTTTCACTTCGTCGCAATTTCTAAAAAAAAACGCACGCAATTGAAAAATTCTTTCAACTCAAATGCAATCATGAAATCAGCGCTTAAGATCTTTTCAAGCATAAAAGTAATCATGACAGCTGTCAATATTAATCGGTCAAATGTCAAAGTAGACAGAGAAACAGACGGGCAACGTGACCGATGTGCAGCACACGAAGATTGAGGCGAATTAGATGAATAAGGCTTACCAAATTCGTGTAGAATTGCATTTGCATATGACGAAGCAAAAGTTGCTCGAAGCGGTTTGTTATTATCATAGAAACGGATTAGTCACTGACAAGCTGAATTGATAGGAGCATTTAGATAAATTACAATAATTAAACCCAGCCAAGCCATATGCGCAGGCGGCTTAATTAATAACTTGCCTTTGTGTTAAGCGCGCTCTCTTTCTCTCACACTCTTTCTCTTACATATACATATCTATATTATTTATATGGTATATCTGGCTGTATCAGTCTTGCCTATAATTAAACCCCATGTCCGTCGATGTTAACTGACCATTTAAGGGCATTTGCTGAGTTGGCGAGCAGGTTGTGTGCTTTGTCTATGTAGGTGTCGGACAGCGGTGCGGCTTTGCCAATCTAATAATTATCAATGAAAGATCTTTTTTTATATATTCGTTTTTTTTTTTTAATTTTCAGTAACAAGTTCTCCAACTCTGGTGCTTATAAGGCAGTCGTTTTATGAATGTGTATCGCTCATTCATTCAAAAGCCGCCACTCTTAATGCAAGTCAAGTTTTAGTCATAATTTACATGTGTATGCTTATGACTCTATCTCTATCTTGGAAATTCAAATAATCGAACTTCTATATAAGGCACAGAACAGCGCAACCAAATTTGGCGCCAAGTTATTGTTTTTGTTTATTTGTTGCAAAAAGAACTTGACGCTTGCTTATGGGGGCAACACAACATTAAAGTATTATTATTATATTTGCTATTTTTCTTCTCTGCTTATTTTTTATTGCCAACACCTACACGTTTTTTTTTAAGTATCCCTCCCTATTAGCTTTTCAAAACTATTTAAAAATGGCCGAAAGTTAGCAAAACCCACAGAAATAAAACCTGTATATCACCCTTCTCTCCCTCTCTCTTGTGACAGCCTTGTTGTAGGGGATGTGCCAAAATTTTGTGATGTGTTGATTTTTTAAGTTGCCTCATAAAGTTTATGCATTTCTGGGCAGATGCTTGTACAAAAATAGATGTGTTCGGTCGTTATTTTTGCCTTTGGCTGTGCCTTTGCTTATGCCTATGGGTCCAACACTCTCCGTACATAATTTGACGGCTTTATGACGCCCTTCTGGGAGCTGCTCGCAGCGTTGCTCGCTCGGCTGCCACATTTTGCAACATTTTAAATTTAGACTTGTGTATTTTTCTAGCGCTGTTGCACTTTATGAGCAGCAGCGGAGCGTCAATAAATTGTCAAATTTTATGCATTGCGATTTTACATTTGGCAGCAGTTTTGCATTTCCGCCAACCGTTGGGACAGATATACACGAGGGAGGAGTGGAACAACAAATAAAGAAAAGTACAAAACTGATAAATGATAAAAGCTAGAGAATATCTGATAAAAGTTAAAAAAAAAAACAAAATTACCAAAAATGTAATACTCAGTAATCAATACATAATATTTAATTATATGTGTTCAGGGTATAATACGGTATAATATAATATAAACAAACTGTCTTAAGCCTGTTTCTAAACATAAACAACTCACAGGCATTTAATTATTTTGACTCTGATGAAAATGATTTCCACGAAAATCAAGTTTAAGTTCAAGTTAATAAATAGAATATATTTTTGAGAAAATTCTTACAAAATAGCGAATGGCAGAAAAAAGCACGTTTTCATTTTCCACTTCGAGGAAACCATTTGGATGTAGCACATTAATACGAATCTAAGAACAATAAATAACTACATTGAAGGAGCAATAAGTATTGCATGGCCATAACAGGAATTTCGATTATTAATTCAGCTGGCCAACTCATGCATCAAATTGATGTCATAGCCTCCGTACAATAACAATATGCACACAACAGTGGCTGTTTCTTAAGTCATGCCGTGTGACATGTGCCTACATGTGCATGTGTCCACACTTAAGATACATAGTATAGTATCTATACCAATTTTCACGTATATCATAGACCGCCCTATCAATCTGGTGACAAATTGTTGGCCATTGTATGAGCCTGCTCGACGGGCACATGCCAAAAGCAAACAATGCAACTGAGTTCGTCTAAAAGCTAACAGTAACAATAAAATGTTGATCATATCAATTGTAAAGGCGCTGTCAACTGGCACAGTTGGGGGTACACTTGGTCGCCACGGTAGACCAAACGGCAAATGTGTGAATTATGGCGTACAATGAGGCGTATGCGCAATTTGGCATTGCATTTTACATATACACTTCTCTCGCCGCTTCGCTCAAATCATCGCTGTCTTATAGTCGCCGTAATTTGAAAGGCAAATGCATGCCATAATTCGTTTAAATATAAACCAAATGATTTCACTAGGTGGTACAATCGTTGAGGGTGGAGGCTGTTGGAGGGGGCCACCAACTTGTCGAGTATTTTGCATCTAATAAATTAGCGGCATTAATATAAAGTAAACATTCACACGCTATTAATGGCATATGCTGGCACAATTGTTGTTGCCACTATGATTAGACTATGTATAACTAAAAGTCAAATTAAGCGTAATTTAATACGCGCATTTAACTAAATGACAAATTGCTCTTATGACCGAGAAGAATGATTAGCTCGCCTGTTCAAACTATGCGTTAATAAAACATATGTTTTTTATATGGACAGCAGTACAAAACATAGTTTATTGTGAAGGGTATTTATTGTTGTTTTTTTTACAGTTTTTATGTATAAATAACAGATATGGTTTCATATATAGTTAAGTTGTTTTTACAGTATTACATATATATGAAAAAGGTTATTTCCATGATTTAAGTTTTAATACTACTATTTATTTGTGTTATTTTAACCTAGAATTGCATATGCTTTTAAATTTTTTGTTATTTATTTTCTTTTTATTATTTTTTTTTCGTACAGAAATTGCACGCGTGCGCGCCTCCCTATTCCAGATAAATGGCGTTAAGAAGGAGCCCCTCACCCTGCCCGAGCCTGAGGGCGCCATGGTAACGCTAAATGAGAAGGTTTATGTGCCAGTGCGTGAGCATCCAGATGTAAGTACACACCATAGACGCATATTTATATTTGAATACGTATATAGATTGATGAACGATCAACGATGATCTAATTTATGAATCGAAGCACATTTGAAGCGCTTCCGCTAATTAGAATTGACAGCACGGCCTGCTCAATGAGCCTCAATGAGCAACTGGTACACCGGAAATCGCTTTAAGGTGCGCCCTCCAACAGCGCACGAAGAATACGAGACGCTGCTGATGTTGCTGCAACAAATGGGCGGTTAGGCAACACTCTGATACACACACACGCACACACAGTGTAACACACCTTTAGACAGCTGACGGACTCAGTCGGCTGTTAAGTTGTCCAAGACAATTGGCAAATGCTTCAGGCCGGGGCTCGCCTTAAGACTCGCCAAATGCAAAATGCGTGTCAGTTTCTGCAGCACTGTAATACACTACCTCCTGCTAGCCCGCTCACAGCAATATACATGTGTATTTTAAATGGGTTAGACAAAATCAGTGAAGCGTTTTAGGAAGTCGCTTGACGTCGTCTCGTTGTAGGCGTTTTGTTATGCCGCCTAGCCAAACGCCATAGCAAATTAGAATTTGATTTAATTTTATGCAATTTCAAATGTTGCTTTTTCTATTTTTGTTGTTGTTGTTTTTTGTTTTTGTGTTTTGGAAAATGTTTGGGTGTAGTTTGGCTTATTTATGGCTGACAGCATCGTGAACTGAGAACCGAGTGAATTTATTTCATTGCTTGACACAATTAAGGTTTATAGCTCGCTCCCTCTCCTTTTCTACCACAGTCTCCCTCCACCTCTTTCTCTTTCTGAATTGAGTACCCCAGATAAATGCATAAATTTAACTGCATTGGGTCTACAAGGAAAGCATTTGCCGAACAGCTGTCTAAATATTTTCGCTCGGCCAAATAGAGTCAACAATTTGCCTTGACATGATGCCATTCGTTATGCTCGCAACACAAATTAATTAATGAAAAGCAAACCACATTTAATTTACTATATATTTTTTATTAAAGAAACTTTCATTTAGTGAAGATATTTATTGGGATGGTTTTAACTTTGCCATCACTTGGGCGCTCGGCATGCAAATGTGATGTCTGAAAGCTTTTAATTAGCCAGCCACGCTTAAACTTGTGCAACCTCTAGCTGGAGAACAAACCTGTACAAAGTAAATGTTATAAGCTACAACTAGTCGGTACCCTGTAATCGGGACTTCCCGACTAGGAGATACCTTGAACACAGCATTTAACACATACACACAAACTCTCGGCACTTAATGAGAATTGAGGTCGTTAAAAATTAAAAAAAAAAATTTAATTGGCAACTACCAACGAAAAATAAAATATACCACTCCTGGAATCGAACCTATGACCCACCGCTTCAGTTGCAGAACTCTTATCGACTGCACCACACTCCCATTTAAATTCACTTATAATATAAAAAAAACTTAACCATCTTAAAAAAATTTCAAGGAAACGCTAACAAAATTCTTTAACTTCAGTTGTACAATTGCTGCACCATTTCTACGATTAATATTGTTGTGATAAAATTCAGTTTTACTTTGCAAAAAAAGTTCCAAGAAAAACGCGTGACAAAATTTTGCATTTGCATGTATGCGTGCACATGAACACAGAAATTGTTTGTGCTTCAATTTGGACCCCACTACGGAAAAGAGATTCTTGATTTGATCGTAAACTAAATGTATGATCGTCATGAAATTTTCAGGAATGCTTAGGTGCATCAACACGTATATAAAAACCAATTTGCAACACTGTAGTATTTGATTTGTATGGTGTTATCGATATTGGGGGCGATCGTGGGGAGGTATCCAAAACCTGAAAGATTTAAATTTGGTGTCTCTAGCGTTTATAGTTTAAGAGTTATACTTAAAAAAAGCGATAAATATCGATAATAAGACAACGGAAAGATTTATCGATCTTTTGAAGCAAACTTGATCTGCGTATGGTATATACGAACTGATGGAGTCCAAGATCAGCTTTCTAGCTTTTGTAGTCTATGAAATCGACGCGTTCATACAGACAGACAGACAGGCGGACATGGCTAAATCGACTCGGCTAGTAATTCTGATCAAGAATATATATACTTTATGGGGTCGGTGATGCTTTCTTCTGCCTGTTATATAAATTTGCACAAAACCATTATACCCTTTTTTTACCTTTTTTAATGGGTTCAGGGTATAAAAACTGCAAATTTGCTTAAAAGTTTATTCAATTTAGGTTTCAAAGTGCATTGCATAAGTTTTAATGCACTGCATCGGTTTTAACTGTATTATCACAAAGTTAGTTCCTATTAAGGCGGCGCATGTCAAAAGTGTTGCTCTAACAAAGAACAAAGCAAAATGAACATGCATGAGTTTAGTCATAAATTAAAAAATGAACATAATTTGTCGCTGAAACAGAGCAAAAAACTGAGTCAAAGTTGCTTTTGATGATGCTGCTGCTGTTTCGGATGTTTTTAAGTGCTGTTCTTTTGCTTTCCAAATGGAAATTGGCACAGCTCGGCCGCGATTTATGACCACAGGGCATAGGTTTTATAAATGAGTCTATATATATGTATATAGCATATATATAAACATATAAAATATGTTGAATTTTCAATTTGGTTTATACCTTTTTTATTTGACTATTTCTTGTTTTTGGTATTTCAGGTGTTCTGAGTATTTCGTCTATATTTATACCATCGACCATCTGAAGATTAGTTCGCTTTGGGTTCAGTGCGCGGGTGTTTCGGTATTGCGATAAATCATTTCATTTAATTTAATTGCAATTTTTGGAGCTCGATAGCCATACAGAAAAATCTCACAGCATTTTTGACATTTTCTTGCCGTATGACCAAAGCCAAATGGTTATAAGCAAGATAAATTACGTTTCAAATTGCCAGGCACACAAGAAAATGCAACAAGTTTGCACAATGTTTATTATCCAAACATACAATTTATATATACATATAAACCTATCGTATATATAGTATATCTATGTATGTTTTGTGTAGCCCCGTCATTGGCCATAAATTTCCAATGCATTGTAGCCATTGACTCTGACACAGCAGCCGGCATTAGCCGAAACGTTTTTACGAAAAATAATAGCAGTAAATAATTTATACCATATTTAAGAATGTAAATAATGATTTGTCAGCTGGCTGACAACCGGCAACAACAAACGCCATGTAAATAGACAGCAATTTGTCAACACTGGCTAAGTCTAAAAATGAACGAGGAGGTAGCGAGGTGGAGAGCGTCAACTGCATCGCAACTAAACGCATCGCATAGTGGCATACCACAAGCAGCCTTTTAATGCGCTCAATTGTAGTTGATTGTTGTTGTTACGGTTGTTGCTGTGTCCAAAACATAAATACAACTTAATTAAAGTCAACTTCTGTTGCAGAAACTGCCACAACCACAATGGCATTTAACAGTTTACAATTAATTACTATCCACACACACAGTTGTGCTCAAGCTCCCCGCAGTTATACCACAATGTCCACTTCAACTGCACTCTCTCGCTGTCTCTCTCACTATCTCTCCCTCGCTCTCTCTCTTTTTCTCTCTTTCTCGCACTCTCTGTTTCTGTATAACTATGAACATCTCTTTCTGTGCTGATTTGCTTGTTAACATAATGTTTATAAGCCCCGTGGTGTGAGTAGCCCACATGTTAAAATTGACCTACTGGGCAGATCTAGCTATTAAGCGATTTATATTTTCAATTTATTTACGCAGATAAGAGGTTAGATAAAATATGAAACGTTTGCAACACTTGAGCAACTGTTTAAATATTGGCAACGTTTATTGTTCATTTGTGTATATAAATGTATAGAAACGTTGTCAAAGTTGTTAACTATATAAATAGTTGAATTTATAAAAGTTTATTCATTGATAGTTAAATCCATTTTGTTTGTTAAACAGAAAATTAAGTACTTTGATTGGTAAACATGTATCATTACAAAAAACAGAAGCTTACAGCAGCTAAAATATCATCTTTGATCATAAAATTATAATGTATAATCGTAGATCGTAAGAAGTGAAGTTAGCTTTAACCTCTCTTAATTTAAGATTATTGCTTTTTTATTTTTAAATTCTTTCGTACTTATTACTCATTTATACTTTTTAATTATTTTTATTCATGTATTGCATTTCCAAACTATTTTATTTGTTTATAATGCATTTGTAATTTGTTTGTAATTTAAAAATTCTTTTAAATAATTTTGAAACTCTTTAAATTTGTATGCACACAAAAGTTTAACATATTTAATATTTAAAGTGCTTACAGCATTGGAAAAACTTAACAGAGTCCGCACCTGTTAGCTTCTCGGAATAGTTTACTTATTTCTAAGTTGAGCGCCACATTAACAGGCTGTTAGAGGGGCCTTCATATTGCTCGTGTCCATTAGCGGACATTACTAACTGCTGGAATATTTATGTTAAATTTTTTTCAACAACAACAACGGAGTATAACTCATTTGTCGCAACATTTTGCACATTTTATGTGTTGTGTTTGTCGTAAATAAAGTGGCAATTAATCTGAAAACTGCAGCGAATCGGTCATGAACATAAAATGCTAATTAGGTGCAACTAAAATTCTCATTTTGGTTTTTGAATTATTTAATAAGTACAGCAGTGAATAAAAAAACAAAAAAAAATTAAATAAAAATCAGCAACAAAAAAACTGACTGGTAGTTTGTTTTTTGTGTAAGATGTCAAAGTTTGATTTATTTTTCCGCGGAATATAGACACACTTTTTGTATTACACTCGCTTGTAAGTACACACACACACACTTGTACATATGAATATATGGACGTATAGAGCAGACATCTAGTATGTGTTTGTTTAAATGTACTTATACAGATTTGTAATCTATTTGATCTGCGCCGACAGTTGCCTAGTTTTGCATTTTTCCACTTAACTGGCGGCTAATATGAAAAGATGTTTTGCTGTTAAAAACTATTTGCAAAATTTGTGGCCATTGCCACCTTACACACTGAAATACAATTGCTTTAATGTAAAAGACTATTTTTTACAGAAGCTTGAGGTTTTTTCTGTGGGCTTGAAATGAAAAGTTGCCACGAAACTTTAAGAAGCTTTTGACCAATTGGCAACTATGGTAGCCGATTTTTCATATGCCACATCTTAACATAAATTTATAATTTGGGTGCATGTTTTTCCCTTTGAGGTTTTCAGGCTGCCTTTTATGTCGTAGTTGCTAGCTTATCAATTGTTTGTCCTCTTTTTTAATTTGGAAGCAAATTTATGTACATATACTTATATAAGTATATAGTACATAAGTGAATTTGTTTACACTGAATGCGTTCTTATCGCTACTCACAATCTGTAATAAGAGGTGGAGCCCAACACACTTGTAGCTCCTGTTCGTTTTTCCACTACGTGCGTCGTCTTTTGTCTGTTAACAGCATATTTATTTTTTGCTCAAGTGTTGCTGTCTGTAAATACTAACAACAAATATTGTTTATATTTTATCGTTGTTCTTCTTATTGCTGCTGCTGCTGCTTTTATGGCACGCGTTTCTCTTGAATCAGAAATTTGTCGCTGCACTTATAGTTGATTACCAATAACCCTTAAAAAAAGTTATTTATAGCTTATTTGCCCATTTATCTTTATCTGGCTTTATCAAATATTTGTTAATGCAATTTCTGTTTAAAATCATTAAAGAGTCCCTTATGCAAACGACGAACTTTGAGTTTGGCTTTTAATTAATAAAGCAGCTGCGAAAGACCAACAATTGCTAATGCAAATATTATATTCTAGGGTACCAAAAACTTTTAATGTAAACTGTAATGCGTATCGATTTTAAGTCACGTGGCTGTGGCCTTGGCTGAAGCTCTCCATGCGAAAACGTTAAAAAAGCGCTTTACTAAAATCTTAATTAAATTTGTAGTCAGTCATTAAGCAACTAACTGCATTTGTGCATCTGCAGAAAAATTTTCAATTGATTCGATCTCAATTGCCGCCTGCAGCAGTTGCAACAGATGCAGACCAGTCGAATGGCAGCAGCTACAGATATAAGTATAGATAAAGATAAATATACTTGCATACCGACAACAACGAGTGCTGCTGTTGTAGTTGCTGTTGCCACTCACATCATCGTTAATACAACAACAACACCAGATCACATCATCAGTTTGGAATACATTTTTTTTTTCTTTTTTGCAATAAAAATCCAAACGGCGTCACATTTGGTGGGTGGTCGGTCGCCTCTGGGCTACCGTTGCGCTAGTTTGCCCAGTCATTTACAATATATCTGTAGATAATATAGAACATGTAATTCAGGTTTCAATTGTTTTGATCTGTGTCTATGAGTGAGCTTCATAAATCTAAAATTTTATCGCCTAATTTATGAGCAGCAAACTGCGCCTGCGGGCGTGGGCATAGAATTGGCTTGAAAGATATGATAATTGGCAGCCTCATCAATTACACAGCCGTTGTTGGCCAAAGCGCAACTAGCCAGGTTGGGCTTCATCACAGCGCTATCAATGTGACCTGTTGTCAGGCAACTACTCCCTCTTACCCCGCTCATTTTTTTTTCAAATGCCTTTGACTGACGCCGCCGGTTAACATTTGCTGCTGCAGTTGGCAATCTGTTTGAGTATCTGGCTGATTGGTTTATCGTGCCAAATTCAGGCGTGTCGCCTTAGGTCATATTACGTTCTGTCCGGTTGTGCACTCGTACATTGTGATTTTTCCAGCGCACAACTCGCCATCTGAAAATAATAATTTTGACTTTGAAAGAATGCTTTGTGCATTTGGTTCATGAGTCAGACTTCTCTTTTGTTTCTTTTTTTTTAATATTCTTATTATTATTGTTTTTTTTTTTTTGTATTAATGTGTTTTAAATTTATATGGAGTCAACTTTGGCATTAAGATTTTGGCTAATTTGTTATTATACTTTTATAATTGTTGCTCATATCCGGTGATTTCTTGTATATTATCATTTTAGTTCAACTTTGTTGGTCGCATTTTGGGACCACGCGGCATGACAGCGAAACAATTAGAGCAAGAGACTGGCTGTAAGATAATGGTACGCGGCAAGGGCTCTATGCGAGACAAGAAGAAGGTGAGTTTTTTTAATATACTTGCTGCATACTTATATATTTTCCAAGAGCTTAATTCCATTACTCCCACGAACTTGAAAATCACGTAAAAGCAATTCAAGACAATTAAACAGTTTATTGAATTAGATCATAAAATACCAATCATGAGTCGTGGTCTGCATAGTTTGCATGCCAATCTAAAAGCCCCAAAAACTACAACCACCAGCACACTCGGAGAGACATTACACATAAATTACTATAAAACCCCAACACATTTTATATCTAAATTATGAAGAATTTCTCAGTCCAACTCAAACGTCGGTTGACAGTCGGTTTCTGTGCCAACATACAAAAGTATTGTTAATTAAAACACAAGTAAAATTCTTTTTTATTTATTGAGCGATTTTTAAAATTTATCGTGCTTTATCTGGGAAATAATACAACCAATTATCTGCTTCCATATATGTGAAAATCGGGGCATATTTTATTATATAATCGAGTTAGTGATTGCATTTAAATTGAGATTTCTGAGTATTTGCAGTATTGTTAAAAATTCACCGGGGTTAAAAGCTGAACATATTCAAAATGGGTAAAAAGGGTATAATAGTTTTGTGAAAATGTATGTAATATGTATATACATTATATATATATATATCCAAATTCTTGTCACTCCAACGCTTTTGATGATTTAATTTCCTTAGGCGTTTGGCGAACAAACAAAAAAGATATATTTATATATATGTATATGTATATTTGTATTTCGTAAATGTAGCGCGCATTTAAAATGACAGACAGACAAACAGACAGATAAAACAAATAAAAATTGCACACTTTTATAACGTTGCAATATTTTGATTATTTAGTAGCTATACAAAGAGCTGACACCCACTCAGGTGCTCAGCGCTCGGGCTGTGCTATAACGTCAGCCAAAATGCCGTGAGTCATGAGGTTTTCATGAAAATGACAAGCGTAAGATTAAGACCAGAGCAACCAACCGCACAAAATGCTTACTAGCTGCTGCAGGCGAGATATGAAAATAGCGTAAATTATATATGTATATTACTCATAGTTGTATTTTATAAACAAAACCGTATAAGTGCTATTTGGGGTTATATGAAAAATCCATGCAACGAGCAGGCAGCCAAAGGGGGAGCAGGGGGCTTAGTGTTTGCACTAACGTGGCTCACTGCTTGCTTGACAGTTCTTAATTTGACAAGTGCTGGCGGAATTAGCCAGGCAGCGTTGCTGCCGTCTGGACGTTGATGAGCCAACTTCAAAAAGCCAACTAAACTGACAGCTCTTCTGGCACTTTGAGCTTAATTGATTAGTAATTTGAAGAAATTATATTTAAACCATGAATATATAGTATATATTCATATATATTGTAATGTTCTTTTTTTGTTCATTTTATTTTTTTTTTTGGGTCAGAAGTTAATTTGCTGCACAGATCTTGGTGCTATGAAATATAAAAATTAAGTACATATTTTCACATATTTCGAGCATGACAGCCAAAAGAGCCTCGAACATTTGGCGTGGCCAAAAAAAAAAAGTAATAGCTTCAGTAGAATTTTGAAATTACGAAAATGCATTTTGTGTTTGCAGCGTAACGCCCACATTTAATTGTTTGCGGCCATTAGCAAACACGCGCTAGGAAATGTCGTCTTATAGCTGGAATTTCTAAGCATTTTGCTACCCACAACTCTTACCTTCACCCTGCCCTCCCCTTTTTCTTTGTTTATTGCCTCGGAATAGCGAAATGAAATGTTGAGGGACAGAGCAAGAATAAGGATGGAATAGGGCAGAGTCCGATTTTATTGGCATCCACGTTTTCTGAGCTCTCGGTTTTTACTTGCATAAACTGTTGCAGCTTGTGGTTGCGGTTGTGTTTGCGGTAGAAAAGCAGTAAAAAATATGTACGAATATTTAAGCTGCTCCGTTTATGGTATAGATAAGAATAGGCAAACCGGAACTTAAATTTTGTTGTATATAATATAGAATAGTTTATGAGAACCAGTATCACATTAAGTATATTATTATATTTTTAAACCTTAAATTGCTTTTATTATTAACAGGAGGACGCCAATCGTGGAAAACCAAACTGGGAGCATTTGTCCGATGATCTGCATGTCCTAATTACTGTTGAGGATACCGAGAATCGCGCCAAAGTTAAACTCGCCCAGGCAGTTGCTGAAGTCCAAAAGTTGCTCGTGCCGGTAAGTGTAAACGTAACAATCATAGTTAAATCTGTATATCTAGGTAGCGCAACTCTCTTAATACGTTGCTATGCCTACTCCCAACTCCAAATAATTAAAAAAAAAGTATATTAATTCAAATTTAATTTAATAAATATATACAAACCCATAAACAGAAACTCATTAGGCTTACACAACGTGTAACTGAGTCAAATTGAAATGTACATTTTGGGCATGCTTTTAATGCCAAACTCTCGCTCCTGTATCAATTAAATTAATCACTATTAAAAAATGTGTGCAAAGAAATTGCGTTTGCTGTATCTATCAATCTGTATTAAATAAATAAATGTATATCTCATTGCTAAAATTGTTAACCAAAATATTAATAATGATTTTTTTATATTATTTTCATTTCTCTTACTCAATCTAATATGCTTAAATGTATTTTGTTTAATACATTGAAAAAAAATTTACTACTCTTACTACACACACTACACATAAACACACACACTGCGAACACACATATGCGTGCGCGTACTAACAGCAAGCCGAAGGCGAAGATGAACTAAAGAAACGTCAACTTATGGAATTAGCCATTATTAACGGCACTTATAGGGACACAACAGCGAAATCAGTCGCAGGTACGTCTATCAAGCTCTACTTCTAAGTACTATAATTACATATTTACTCGACTCATACAAAAAATAAATAAAAGAGAGATAAAAAACACTTTGTCTAAACCAACAGCTAATCCCAGTATTGACTAAAAACCACACGGCTCTAAACAAGCAATAGGCAATGCAAATATCAAGAAAGCGAAAGCAAATCGAGCGATCTAATACATCTAACCAATAATGATATAATGAATATGTTTTTCTTTGAATTTACATGGATTTTCTATACGGACAGCTTTCTCATGCGTTGGTTCTCCTTCTGCTTCTGTTCTGTATCCCGCAGTGTGCGAAGAGGACTGGCGCCGTCTGGTTGCTGCATCGGATAATCGCCTGCTGACGCCGACATTGTCCGGACTGGCCACC